>PVIA01004234.1:132992-144237 GCA_004024845.1 Tonatia bakeri
TTTTTTTTTTTTTTTTTTTTTTTTTTTTTTTTTTTTTTTTTTTTTTTTTTTTTTTTTTTTAGCAGTGAGGAGTAACCACTTGCTGGTTTCCTTTTTTATTTCCTGTATAAAAGTACTGAGTGTGAGATATACATCACTTTAATGTTGAGAGTACAGTGTAAAGCTTAAGAGATTTATTCTCTCCTCAAATTTCACTCTGAAAATAACTTGTATTAACATCAGGGACTTTGCCTCCTCATCTTTGTAATCATATGAAGCCACAAATTTAAGACATAGAAGTGGTTGCAATTAAAAAAATATTTAAAGAATGTAGAAAAGCAGCTTCTTTCAAGACCATTCAGTAATACATTTGAAGTTTATATTCAAAGAGCATGTTTTCGATCAAGTGTATCTAGGCACTGTTTCTATATCTCTATATTTATATTTCTATATCTTAAATATTTATATATCTCTCAAATTATTTTTGATTTTTAAAGTATATTTTATTGATTATGCTATTACAATTGTCTGATATTTTTTCTTCCCTTCATTTCCCTCTGCCCTGCACCTTCCTCCCTCCACAATTCCCCCACTTAGTTCATGTCCATGGGTCCTACATGCAAATTCTTTGACTTCTCCATTTCTTATTAACCTTCCCCTGTTTTGTACCTACCATCTATACTTATTCCCTGTACCTTCCCCCTATCCTCCTCTCTCACCCTCCCTGCTGAAAACTCTCCATGTGATCTCCATTTCTGTGATTCTGTTCCTGTTCCAGTTGTTTGCTTAGTTTGTTTTTTATTTTTTTTGTTAAGTTGTTGATGGTTGTGAGTTTGTAACTTTACTGTTCACATTTTTTTCTTTTCTTTTCCTAGATAAGTCCCTTTAACATTTCATATAATAAGGGCTTGGTGATGATGAATTCCTTTAACTTGACCTTATCTGGAAAGCACTTTATCTGCCCCTCCATTCTAAATGATAGCTTTGCTGGATAGAGTAATCTTGGATGTAGGTCCTTGCCTCTCATGACTTCAAATACTTCTTTCCAGCCCCTTCTTGCCTGCAAGGTTTCTTTTGAGAAATCAGCTGATAGTCTTATGGGCACTCCTTTGTAGGTAACTGTCTCCTTTTCTCTTGCTGCTTTTAAGATTCTGTCCTTATCTTTAATCTTGGATAATGCAATTATGATTTGTCTTGTTGTGTTCCTCCTTGGGTCCAACTTCTTTGGGACTGTCTGAGTTTGCTGGACTTCCTGGAATTCTATTTCCTTTCCCAGATTAGGGAATTTCTTCTTCATTATTTGTTCAAATACATTTTAAGTTTCTTGCCCTTTCTGTTCTTCTTCTGACACCCTATTGATTGGATGTTGGAAAGTTTAAAGTTGTCTCAGAATTTCCTAAGCCTCTCCTAATTTTTTTTTGAATTTTTGTTTCTTTATTCTGTTCTGGTTGAATGTTTATTTCTTCCTTCTGTTTCAAATCATTGGTTTGAGTCCTGGTTTCCTTCCTTTCACTGTTGGGTCCCTGTATATTTTTATTTCACTTTGTATAGCCTTTACTTCTTTATTTTGCAGCCATACTCAATCATTTCTGTGAGCATCCTGATTACCAGTATTTCAAATTCTGTATCTGACAGGTTAGCTATTTCTTCTTCACTTAGTTCTTTTTCTGGAGTTTTAAGCTGTTCTTTCATTTTGGCCATATTTCTTTGTCTTAGTGTACCTGATATGTTGTAAAGGATGGAGCCTTATGTATTTGCCAGGGAGGGGAAATCCATTTCATTATGTTGTGCCTCGTATGTGGGGAAGCAGCCAGAGAGGGAACAATGCTGCTTGCTGGACTCCCATCCTACTTTCAGTCACTTTCCCCATTATCCACAAGCAAATTGCACCTTTCTGGTGCTGATTCCCAGTTAGGCAGGTTTGTGTATATTCTATGACCCTGTGGGTCCCTCCAAGTAGACTCTTCCATGAGACTGGGAGTTTCTCTTGCTGCTACAACCTCCACAGATTTTTACAGTCAGAGGTTTTGCATCTTCATTTCCCTGCACTGGAATCCTGGATTGTGTTCTCTCTCTTGCTCCCCAGTTGTGCCTCCTGGCTATGTGCACATGAATGTGGGGCTGCCTGGCCTGCCAGCAATAGCCTTGCCATGTATCCTTTCCACCTCAGCTGCCCATCTCTGGCCCTCCTACCAATCTGGATGAATGTTTCATCTTTAACTCATTGGTTGTTGGACTTCCATATAGTTCAATTTCCTGGCAGTTCTTGTTGTTGTTGTTGTTTTTATATCAGTTGTTTTCCTTCTTTTGGTTGTGTGATGAAGCAAAGCACATCTACCTACACCTCCATCTTGTCTGGAAGTCAGAAGTCCTTAAATTTTATAAACTACAACTTAGTCTTTCCAATCTTAATCAAGAATTATCAATATCCAAGACTTGAAATAAAGTTTCATCTATCCATCAATGATACATAAAGGTTGGATGATATATGATCCATGGTGCTGCAACTTTCCTCTGCAAGGAATAATGTCCTTCTGAAGAAGCTGATCTCATTTGCATGGTCCTTCTCTTCACCTCAGCTACCAATCCTCCATTAGCTTTGTAATAATACTGGTAAAGGAGGCCAGGAGCTTGTGTTTCTAGCCTTGAATATTCCAGAAGTACATTTCCTGTCCTGTAGCTATATGAAGAACATTATCTCCCTCACTATCTCTACACTATAAGCACTCAGGAATCTAGGTTTATTTTTGTCTAACTGTATGGTTCCTCTCTATTTCACTATGTTGATTACATGTTCTATTTCTTTATGCAATATGTCACTCTGGAATCTCTCCATAAATCATTTGCATTACATCTATGTAGAATGAGTTCCTCTTGCCATGTAGTTTGACCCTTGTAATCACCAGAAACTTATAAAACTTTCCTGCAGGTTAGCTGAACAACTTACAGATTTTAACTATAAAATATATCTTTTAAAATTGTTATATTTTGAAATAAAAATCACTAAGATGTATTAAAACCAATTTTAGAATAATTTCATGAAGATGTTTGACAAGAATGTTTGGCAGTACACCCAGTGACAGACCAAAGTAAAGAATTCTTCTACATTGCTTTCTTTGGAACCATAGATTTTTCTCTCTTGAACTATATTTAGATGTGTGGCACGTCTAATTTTCTGCTTCTGTGCCTCACTGTGCTTCTATTGCTCATCATAATCCAGCTAAAGTGTCAGGCTTGTGTTAAGAAAACCCTAAATTCTTAACTAAGTAAGCCAACTTACAGTGGTATGAGTACCCTCTTTGTTGTGTCTCTGTCATCCTGCTTTTCACCTATGCCCTCCTGACACTGTAAACAAAAGTCATAACACTTTTTTTTCTCAGTAAAGTAGTTCTAAAAACTTAAAAGTATTTTATTAATTAAACAAGGCTGAAATGACTGGGATGATGGTGATATAATCAGATTAACCAGCAGGTAATAAATTTAAATGAATTCAGTTTAAATTTTGAAGTCATACCAATTCAATTCATTTAAGGTCATTTCAATACACATCTACTGAACATCATATAGCCAAATACTAAATTAGGTTCTGAGTCTACAGAGATGGATAAAATGCATTTCCAATGTACAATCTAACACTGAGAGTAAGGATACACACAAAATTAATTGCTGTGTTATTTGGTAAATAGGATAATTGAATTATATATGCAATACTGAAGTAACCAGATTATGAAATAATTACTTTTGAAGGGGGAGTTATGGTAAAGGGATTCTCAGTAATGCTCCCTGAAAGCAATGATACACCAAACAGGATTTTGAAAAATGACCAAGAATAGGCTAAGTGCGAGGGTGGGGTAAAGCTTAGACAGAAGAAAGGTTATTGGGCACCCTATGAGCTTAGATAGACTCCTATGCATACAATAGCTCATGGGGCAAAAATAGTTTTACAATTGTGATTACATGAAATACAGAGTTTTTTCTTGTATTATTGTTTACTAATTATTATATTATTTCCTATGAGAAAAACTGTAAACCTGCATTTGCCCCTGTTTTAATTTTGGGCTATTGGCACACATGTTTTCACTTCAGCTATTTTTCAAAGATGAGTATTTTGCTGCAATTATATTAAAAACAAATGTATAATCCAAGAGATAAAGGGCTTCAATCTGGGATGCTGCACTGCACTATGAACAGCATCCTCTGGATTTGTGAAATGGGCTGACCTTGGTCTTAACCATCATTTAAAAAGGCAGCAGGGAAACCAGAGAGAAATAGTTAAAATGCAAAAATAAGTATGAATCAAGAAATTTTGAGTTAATTCCTCCTTCTAACACCAAGAAGCTTTTGATTTGGGTTAAGTTATAAATCCTCTGAGGTTCTAATTTTCTCATGTGTAAATTGAAGTGTTACTTAGGAAATCTCCATGGTCCCCTCTAGCTTTTAAAGCATTTTCTGTTTCTACAGAATGGTCAGAACAGTAAAAAAATGCAGGGGAGGTAGACTGAGTAGTGAAATGAGTGTAGTCTTTGGAGCCAGCCAATTTCAGCGTGAACCCTGGCTGAACTTCATACAAGTTGAAAGATCTAGGAAGAAAGGGCATCACTTCAGTAGTAATCCTCATTTGCAGAACACCTACTTTATAGCATTATGAGGATTAACGCAATAAAATGATCAAAATGCCTGTAGGATTTTTGGCACATAGAAGATATTTAATAAATGTTAATTTCTGTTTCTATCTTCTTTTATTCTGATTAGCAGAAGCAAGTCGATTTCTTTTAAATATTCAGGTGTTGTCCAATCATTCTCAAACTATTCCATGGCCAAGATGTGTAAGGTGGAGTGAGGCAAAGATATAGATTAAGGTATCACATAGCCAAGATATATTTGGTAACAGTATTTGTGTGTTTGTTTGTTTGTTTTTTTCAAAGAGAAAGTTATCTAATAAATTCTTGCCATAGCGGGCTCAGCTGCTTTCCTACCTCTCATGACCTTTCAGTTGTTCCTGATTATTAACACTGATACCATACACCTGCTGAATCAGCATGTTTGCTTATAAAGGGATGTTTCTTACACAACAGTTCTTTTGCATTGCACTTCATAGTCAAGGTTTAGTAATCGGTATCTGTGGAGCAGTCCTCACATGAAGACTTTGATGCTTTTATAAGGACGTGGTGCACTCCGTTTACAGAAAGATGGTACCATATAAATAATACTTATTTCAGTTGGCTCAAATATAAGCTGAGTGCAGAGTCTCTAAGGCCGGGGGTGTCAAACTCATTTTCACTGGGGGCCACATCAGCCTTGCAGTTGCCTTCAAAGGGTCAAATGTAATTTCAACTCCTTAACAATTAAGGAATACTTACATTTATATGGTCCTAAAATTATTTTGGCCCTTTGAAGGCAATCATGAGGCTGATGTGCCTCCCGGTGAAACAGAGTTTGACACCCCTCTTCTAAGACCTAAATGGATGTCACTACAACTCAGTTCATCCTGGGCACTTTCTGTTTTGTTTCATTCTCTTTATCCAGCACTTCTAGCCCAGTTTCACAGAAACTTAAATCCTTTGATTTTTGGTAGAAGATGTGAAGGAGGACACTTCTGACTGGATTGGGAAAGATTCTTCCATTTCAGATCAATTTTATGACAACATGTGATCATTACTTTACTAAGAGGATGTTAGAAATGATGACTTAGGTGTCTGCTTGGTATCCTGGGAAGATAAGAGACAAAAATCTGACAGATATAAGTTCAAAGCTCAGCTCATGACTTAATAACTAAGACTTTTGATGATGAGCTTACTTTCTTTGAGATTCGTTTTCCCCACCTATAAAATGAGGTTAATAACCTCCATATGGAAAGTTGTAAGGACAAATTGAGATGATATGTATAAAGTGCTGAGCAATATCTCTTGCATGAAGCAAGCACTCATTAAGTAGAGGATATAATAAAAATTCTAAGTGCGTACAAAGCCACAAGTACAATGTGAGCCACTTCAGTAAGGGTTCCATTTGACAAGCAAATGAATGCCACATATATCCAGTCAGGAACAAATTCTTATTTCCCAATGAGTGATATTTTTAACACTTAACCTTGTTTTTTAAACAAACAAACAAACAAACAAACAAATAAAACAATTCTAGACTTTTACTTTTTCAAAGAGAACCAGAGAGAGATTTTTCCCCAGTAAAGCAAAATTTGGCAAAATTTTTCTGGTCATTATATGAAAGATAAATACTGAGAGAAGGCAGGAAGATTTATGGGACATAAGAATCTTTCAGCATAGTAATAGTATGTTGCAGAGAAAAGAGAAGCCGTTATAAAAATTGAAAAGGATGTTACTTTTCACGTCTAGGGTAAGTTTTCAGGGGAATGTGTGGCCAGCATGAATACCTGTGATTATATGAATATGCTGTGATTACCTTCACTGATAGTGAGCCTGCTAATGTGACTGACTGAGGTGGAGATTGGCAGTGTGAAAAGGTGGGGATGCGATTGTAGACACTGACACAGTATTTCTTTATTCTGCTGTACTTTTTCCACAAAGACAAAGAACTGGTAATGGTGGTCTTTGAGAAAAACAGCCAGTGACTTTCTATATTAATAATTGTAACACCAAGACTTCATAACTGTCATATACACTCTTTAGAATAAAAGTCAAAAGTATTTCATGAAGAAAAAGGCTTCTATTGTCATATAAGTTTGGAAATGCTGAACATTATGTTCAACCATGGATCATCACAGTATATCTTAGCATATATAAAACTCTGATTTCTCAGGTTTAAAAAAAAAACAAAGTAATTAGGGGATACTCCAATGATTCCCTAATTTTGACACTGGCATTCTTTATCAAAAAGTATTTTTAAAACACCCTGTTTCTTTCCAGTTGGATGCCTTTTATTTCTCATTCTTGTCTGATTGCTGTAGCTAAGGCTTCCAGTACTGTATGAAAATGAGTGGTGAAATCAAACTTCCCTGTCTTGTTCCTGATCTTAAGGGAACTGCTCAATGAAATTCCCCACTGAGTGTGATGTTGGCTATGGGATTGTCATATATGGTCTTTATTGAGTTAAGTTCTGAGGTTTTTTAACATAAATGGATGCTGTATTTTATTGAATGCTTTTTATGCATCTGTTAATATGGTCATGTGATTTTTAAGTCTTCATTCTGTTTATGTGATATATCACATATATTGATTTGTGAATATTATAACAACCTTAAATCCCCAAAATAAATCTTACTTGATCATGGTGTATGATCTTAATGTATTGCTGGATCCAGTTTGCTAATATTTTTTTGAGGATTTTAGCATCTATATTCATCAGGGATGTTGGCCTATAATTTTCTTCCATTGTATTGTCTTTATCTGGTTTTGGCATTAAGATTATGTTGGCCTGATAGAAAGAGCTTGGAAGGCTTCCCTTCTCTTGAATTTTTGGGAATAGTTTGAGAAGGTTAGATGTTAGCTCTTCTTTGAAAGTTTGCTAAAATTTACCTGTGAAACCATCTAGTTGAGGACTTTTATTTGTTGGGAGTTTTTTGATTACTGATTCAATTTTACTAGTTACCATCAGTATATTCATATTTTCTGATTCTTCCTGATTCAGTTTTGGAAAAATGTGTGTTCCTAGGAATTTATCCATTTTGTCCAGATTATATAATTTATTGGCATATAGTTGTACATGATGTTTTCTTACAATCCTTTTATTTTTGAGGTGTCACTTGTTAATTCTCATCTTTCATTTTTGCTTTTATTTATTTGGATCTGATCTCTTTTTTCCTTGAAGGATCTGGTTAAAAGTTTTTTAATGATTTTTGTTTTTTCCAAAGATCCAGCTCTTGGTTTTATTCATTTTTTTGTATTGATTTTGACTCTACTTTATTTCTGCTCTGCTTTTTATATTTCTTGTTTATTTTTTGGACTTTTTTAAAATTTGTTTTTTATTGCATTTAAAAAATATATTATATCAGTTATGCTATTACAGTTGTCCAGTTTTTCCCCTTTATTGCCCTTCACCCTGCACACAAACTCCCACCCACATTCCTTCCCTCTTAAATCATGGCCATGTGTTGTACCCATAAGTTCTTTGGCTTCTCCATTTACTCTACTACTCTTAACCTTCCCCTGTCTATTTTCTCCTTACCATTTATGCTACTTATTCTCTGGACTTTTTTCCCCATTCCCCCACCCCTTCTCAGCCTCTTCTTGCCTGCAAGGTTTCTTTTGAGAAATCAGCTGATAGTCTTACGGGGAACTCCTTAACTGTCTCCTTTTCTCTTGCTGCTTTTAAGATTCTGTCCTCATCTTTAATCTTGGATAATGCAATTATGATGTGTGTTGGTGTGTTCTTCCTTGGGTCCATCTTCTTTGGGACTGTCTGAGTTTGCTGGACTTCCTGGAAGTCTATTTCCTTGGCCAGATTAGGAAAGTTCTCCTTCATTATTTTTTCAAATAAGTTTTCAATTTCTTGCTCTTCCTCTTCTCCTTCTGGCACCCCTATGAATCAAATGTTGGAACATTTACAGTTGTCCCAGAGGTTCCTAAGCCTCTCCTCATTTTTTTGAATTCTTGTTTCTTCATTCTGTTCTGGTTGAACGTTTATTTCTTCCTTCTGTTCCAAATTGTTTATTTGAGTCCCAGTTTTCTTCCCATCACCATTGGTTCCCTGTACATTTTCCTTTATTTTACTTTGCATAGTCTTCACTTTTTCCTTTATTTTGCGATCATACTCAATCAATTCTGTGAGCATTCTGATTACCAGTGTTTTGAACTATGCATCTGATATGATAGGCTGGCTATCTCTTTGTTGCTTAGTTGTACTTTTTCTGGAGATTTGATCTGTTCTTTCATTTGGACCATTTTTTTATTTTATCTGAATGTGCCTGTTGTGTAGTAAGGGATGGAGCCTTAGGTATTCACCCAGGCTGGGCAACTCCCATAGCTGCATTGTAGTGCTGTATGTGGCAGAGGGGTGGGAGAAGGAGAGATGATGCTTGTTCAGCTCTCTACCAGCTTTCAGTCACTTCTGCTGTTATCCACAAGCAAATTGGGCCTTTCTGATGCTGATCCGTGTGTGGGTGGGTTTGTGTACCTTCTAGTACCCTGTGGGTCACTCCAATGAACTCTCCTGTGAGGCTGGGAGTTTCTGCTGCTGCCTCAACCCCCACAGGTCTTTTCAGTCAGAGGTTTTGAGGCTTTATTTTCCCACACTGGAACCCTGCATCGTGTAGTCTGTCTCGCTCCCTAGTTGTTCCTCCTGGTTTATCTGCATGCAAATTTGGGACTGCTTGCTTTGCCAGACGCCTCCCCTCCAGGCCTTCCAACCTTGCCGTGCCTGGAGTCCTCTCTGCTCCAGCTGCTTTTCTCCATCCCTCCTACTGGTCTTGATGAACATTTCTTCTTTAACTCCTTGGTTGTTGGACTTCCATTTTGATTTTCTGTCAGTTCTGGTTGTTTTTTGTTTGTTTGTTTTTAAATTTGTTGTTGTCCTTCTTTTTGTTGTGTGGGGAGGTGCAGTGTATCTATCTACCTATGCCTCCATCTTAGCCAGAAGCCTCTATTTCTTTTATTCTACTCATATAGGACATTGTTTGTTCTTTTTCAATTTCCTTTAAATGTGAAGTTTGAATGCTTATTTGAAAATTGTCTTGTTTCTTTAGGCAAGCCTATAATGCTATGATTTTTTTCCTTAGGTTGCTTTTGCTGTGCTTGGGGTTGCCGTGTTCTCATTTCCATTTGTTTTAAGGTGTCATTTGATTTCTTTTCCTTGATCCTTTTGTTAACTCATTCCTTGTTTAGTACCATTTTACTCAGTTTCCATATCATTATGTGTTTTTCAGTCTTTTTCTGGTGTTTGATTTCTTGTAACATACCATTATGGTCAGAGATACTTGATATGATTTCAATCTTGTTAAATTTATTTTTTAAAGACTTTATTTTATTTTTAGAGAGGGGAAGTGAGGGATAAAGAGAGGGAGAGAAACATCAGTGTGTCATTGCCACTCACATGCTCCCATACTGGGCACCTGGTCTGTAACACAGGCATATGCCCTGACAGGGAATCGAACTGGTGACCCTTTGGTTCACAGGCTGGCACTCAATCCACTAAGTCACAACAGCCAGGCTTTGTTAAATTTATTGAAACATGATTTTTGTCCTAACATGTGGTCCATCATAGAAAATGTTCTATGTGCACTAGAAAAGAAAGTATATTCTGTTGCTTGAGTGCGAAATGCTCTGAAGATATCAATTAAATCCATCTGACCAGGTGTGTCATTGAAGGCTGATATTTCCTTGTTGATTTTCTCTCTGGAAGATCTATCCATTGATGTCAAAAATGTTTTAAAATTCCTTACTAAGACTCTATTCCTGTTGACCTCTCCATTTAAACCAATCAAGATTTGCTTTATATATTTAGGTTTTCCTGTGTTACATTTATAAATATTGACAAGGGCTATGTCCTCTTGTTGGATCGAACCCTTTATCATTATTTAATGTCCTTCTTTGTATTTTAGTTTTGTCTTTGTTGTAAGGTCTTTTTTTCTGATATAACTATTGATAACCTAGCTTCTTTTTCTTTTGCATTTCCATGAAATATCTTTTTTTCATACCTACATTTTCAGTCTACATGTGTCATTTGTTCTAAGGTATGTCTCCTGTAGACAAGCATATATCTGGGCCTTGTTATCTTACATATTCAGCTACTCTATGTGTTTGGATTAGAGCATTTAATCCATTAGCATTTAATGTGATTATTGATAGGTTCATATTTATTGCCATTTTATTCTTTATAATTATGTTCCCCTTTTGCTTTCCTTTTTAAAGTATCTTTAACATTTCCTGTGCTACTTGTTAGGTGGTTATAAATTCTTTCAGCTCTTTTTTTCCTTTGGAAAGCTCTTTGTTTTTCCTAAAATTTTAAATGATAGGCTTGCTAGGTGGAGTAGTATTGGCTGTAGGTCCTTTCATTCTTTTATTTTGAATATTTCTTATAAATCTGTTCTGCCCAAAAATAATTCTATTGAAAATCAGATGACAGTCTTATGGGAGATCCCTTGTAGGTAACAAACTATCTTTCTCTTGCTTCTTTTAAGACTTTCTCTTTGTCTTTAAGCCTTGGCATTTTAATTATGATGTGTCTTGGTGTGGACCTTCTTGGGTTCATCATGTTTGGAACTCTCTATGCTTTCTGGACTTGTATGTCTACTTCTTTTACCAGGTTAGGGAAGTGTTCAGTCATTATTTCTTCAAATAAATCCTCAGTCTAAGGC
>PVIA01004235.1:0-144199 GCA_004024845.1 Tonatia bakeri
CAAGTGGAAAAGTTATTTGAACAAATAATAAAGGAGAACTTCCCCAATCTGGCAAAGGAAATAGACTTCCAGGAAGTCCAGGAAGCTCAGAGAGTACCAAAGAAGTTGGACCCAAGAAGGAACACACCAAGGCACATCATAATTACACTAGCCAAGGTAAAAATGAAGGAGAGAATCCTAGAAGCAGCAAGAGATAAGGAGACAGTTACCTCCAAAGGAGTTCCCATCACTGTCAGCTGATTTCTCAAAAGAGACCTTACAGGCAAGAAGGGGCTGGAAAGAAGTATTCCAAGTCGTGAAAGGCAAGGACCTATATCCCAGGTTGCTCTATCCAGCAAAGCTTTCATTTACAATGGAAGGGCAGATAAAGTGCTTCTCAGTTAAGGTCAATTTAAAGGAGTTCATCATCACCAAGACGTTATTATATGAAATGTTAAAGGGACTTATCTAAGGAAAAGAAGATAAAAAACACGTATGCTAAAATGACAGCAAACTCACAATTATTAACAACCACACCTAAAACAAAAACAAAAGCAAACAACTAGAACAGGAACAGAACCACAGAAATGGAGATCACATGGAGGGTTAGCAATAGGGGAGTGGGAGGAGGAGAGAGGGGGAAAAGGTACAGAGAATAAGTAACATAGATGGTAGGTAGAAAATAGACAGGGGGAGGGCAAGAATAGTATGGGAAATGTAGAAGTTAAAGAACTTATGACACATGGACATGAACTAAAGGGAGGAATGTGAATGGGAGAGGATGTGCAAGGTAGAGGGGAATGAAGGGGGGTAACGGGACAACTGTAATAGCATAATCAATAAAATATATTTTTTAAAAGAATTTTGACCAATGTGTGTCCTTCACCATTAACTTTACAGCTTCCCAACATTTAAAGACTTTTCTGATTATATAGGTGGAGATATTAACAGATTTTATTGTTTGATGTTATATAACAAAATGTGTTAAAATTTGGAAGATCTGCATAACTTGGTGAGCCACTGTTTTCTATATGACCAATTCATGAGGTTACTAAAATCATACATTGGTAAAAGATATGTCCAAAGTGCAAACAGACCAAAGGATTTAAATGTAAACAAACATAAAAAATTCACTGAGATGCTTTCACATTTCATATTGCTGCTAACTTTTAAGAAACCACTACTTGTTGAGTTTTGGTACAATATAAAAGAAAAAAATACAGTTATCTGAAAGGGCCCTTAAAATGCCCCTCCTATGTAAACAAATGGTTTGGGGAGATCTCAATCAATTTTAGGAGTGTAAAGACCAAAGTGTTTGGGAAATGCTACTCTAAACTACGCACACACAGACTTCTGGAATCAAGTGCTACTGTCAACATCTCTGAGGAGTAAGGAACCTCTAATACCACAAGGACAACAGGAAGATTTCACCACTCATAACCACTGTCCATCATAACCATTCCTACCAAATGTAACAGTAAGCATTAATTGACCCTCTGTCTAAGGTCTAACTGCTTTCCACGTATTTAATCTTGACAATAATCCTTTTAAGCAAGGTATCAGTATTATAATCATCACCTCTGTTTCACAGAAGGGGAAACTGACAGAGAGGTTAATGAGGGCTAGAAGCCATACATTTAGCAAGTGTCAGGCTTCCAACCACTCCACTGTCAGTGAAGGAAGTCCCACCAGCTCTGCTCTGTATGGCTGCAGAACATGCCCGTGAGGCAAGGGAACAGACTGGGCCAATGGCCTGCAGCTGTTTTGCCCATTGCGATAGTCACTAGTTACATTTAACCAAAATGTGTGGACTATTGAATTGAGATGTCATGTAAGTATGAAATATATATTGGATATCAAATGCAGATTAAGAAAAATATGTAAAATAGTTCATTAATATATGTATTTTCATTATATGTGATGTGATAAATATTTTAAATATATTGGGGTAAATAAAGCATACTGTTAAAATATACTTTGATTAATTAATTTAAATTCACTTGCTCTTTCTCCTTTTTAAAAATAAAACTTCTGGAAATGTTTCAGTTACATATGTAACCTGCATGTTAGTTCCACGGACAGCACAGTTGCACAGTATCAACTCAAACAAGATGTAGGCTTGTTTAAATTAGAGTTTTCGTTATGTTTTTCACTGCCTAGAAGCCTGTTTGTTCCTTCCTGAAATATTTTAGGGGCTTTCTCCTTAATTAAAATACAAGTGAGTGACATTTAGTTTGCTGTCCTCAAAGAACTCAAGCTGCTCCAAACAACTTTATTTAAATCGGGAAAATAATCACGTTTCCTCCTACTCCATTAAAACCGCCCTTGTTCAAGCAAATATTTCTTGGCAAAGTTCCAAATTTACCCTTCGCACATCTTGCATAATTGTTTTTCATCTTTCTACCGCTAATGTTTTCAAAAAGGGAGAGTCAGAGTTAAGAAGAGAAAAGCGCAGTGATATGAGGAAGTGTAGCAGAACCCATGCAGACACTTCTGCAATGTGGCTTGGGAAAAGGAATGAATCCGGGGCAGAATAAACCAGGGTGCGGAGGCTGCTGCATTCCTGCCTTTGGGGAAGGAAGAAGGAGAGGTGGACCAGGGGTGTCAGAGACAGTTTAGAGCTCTCCCCAGCATCTCGGTTGTAGCGGGAGTGGAATTACTGAGGGCAGAGCATGAGTCACAGAACTGTATATGTGAAGAAGCAGCTGCAGCAAGCATTAATTTTTCTCCTTGTATTTTAGATCCAAAAAATTTTTAAATGTACCCCAAAGTTTGTCCTCTGATAGTAGATAATAACATTTACTGGCAGTTAGAACATGCCCAAATCTTCACATTTGTAATCCACTTAATCTTCCCAATAACGTCGGGAGGAAACTGAGGCACAGAGGTGTCAAGTAAGTAGTCAGTTAGTGTATGGCAGACTGGAGATTAGAATCGAGCCTTCAAGGCCCACGACATCAGCACCCAGCCTCTATCCACTGCACATACTGCCTCAGCCAGTGTTCTCAACCACAGTTTTCTGCTTCTCCGACGCCATGATGGGCCCCGAAGTCCAAAGCTAACACTTCTATATATTATCTAACATGTACTATATGATATTATCTATAAATTATAATAAATTCAGGGTGTCAAAAACTAAGTCCACCAAGGATGATTTTTTTAAGGTGTTGAAAAAGTCTACAACACTAGAAATTAATTTTAACAGTAATTTAAAAAGTGTAAGTCAGTATAAGGCAGATTTATTTTAGATTTTATTCCAGGAAAATTATATGAAGACACTAACTTTTGCTGTAAGGTATGACTAAAGGGCTGTATGCAAATTCCGCTCCCAACTGCACCGAGGAGTGCAGGTGACCCTGTATAACATCTCATGGCATTGTTTGGTTTCCTTCACACTTCAGCTCTCTTTAGGTGTTTCTCAGCTTTCTGGACTGTGTCTTTCTTTCTAAAATAAAAATCTTGGAATAACTTTCTAGGGTGTTAAGTTTAGACAGATTACATAAAATGCTGGGATTAATTCCTAACACATAGTAGAAACTGCATAAATGTTAGTGGGTGTTATTATTTATATCATTTAACATAAGCTACTGCATATATTTTTGTGATCGTTCATTCAGTGTTTGACTCCTCATTGTTAGAATATAAGCTTCCTAATGGCAGGGACAAGTAACCACTGTGGCACACATCACGACTGTCCCCTGGTGTCCGGCTTTCCTCTCCATCTGAGCACACAAGGAGATTGTGCTTCCTTGATTTCTTGAAGCTGAGCTAGACTGCTGATTTGCTGTAGCCAGTAAAGTATGAGCAGAAATTTCCAGGTGGAAGATTTATATGTTGCATCGACTCTCCACTTTTCTCTTTCCCTGTCTCAGTGAGTGGGGAGGCAGGTTTCAATGTGGAGGTACAGCCCTGAGCCCAGGCACAGAGAACAGCTAGTCTGGGGAACAACCAGAATCCACAGCAGACTTTGATGAGTGGGAAATAAAGCATTATTTTCTGAAGCCTCTGAGACTTTGGGGTGATTTATTATGGCAGGATAACCTAGCCTACCCTGTCTATTACAATGTATTATATCCCCATAGTCTAGCAGAGTGTCTGGCACCTAGTACATGATTGAATATGTTTTCACTAAATTGATAAATTAAAAGTTTTAATCATTAATAAAAATAAATGATTTTGTTAAAGAAAGTATTTCAACTCTACTCTGAGTACAGTAAAAAACCTTGGAAATTTTAACTGATTAGTATGTGGGCATCACCATCTTTTGAGTACCACACAATCATCTTAGATATCAAAGTCAGAATCACATATGCTTTGCACTCCAGAGGGACTTCATTAAAGTTTTGTTGAATATTAATTAAATCATTTTTTCTGTGAAGTGGTTTTGAAAAAACTTTATTTCTGTCATAGAGTCACGTACTTAAATGGCCCTATTTAAAGGTCCCTGCTCCTTATAGAAGGGCCCTGCAAAAATCCATCTGTGTGTGTGGTCCCTGCCTCCATGACAACCACAACCCAGATGCAGAAATTCTTTATAATCACGTAGATTACACCAGGAGCCAGAAGGACCCCAGGTCAAAAGCATTCAGACAATGGGTTTAACAAATCGAATTTGCAGTTTTTCTGGCCAGGGAGAAGAGAAGGGGGGTGGGCACAGTTGCACTAATATCTTTTACTTCTCATTCCTAAAGGAATCAATAAATTTACCAACACGAAAGGAAAACTATGAGCTCAGTTTTTGTGTTTCCAGTTATAGAAGCATAGCAAGTTCTGCAGTGGTGATGATGATCAGGCAGAGGAACTGACCTTGTCACAGAGGAAATGATGAGGCCCAAAAGAGTGAAAAGATAAAACCTGAGGCTCTGGTATGTGAGAAAGAAGTCACAGAAAAAGCTGCTCTCCAGCGTGATTAATGGTCCTGAACAAATCAATTCTTTTAGGAGACTCTTTAATTCCTGCAGGTCCCTCGCTCTAGTGACTAGGGAACCACCAGGCTCATAGTCACATAGACAGGAGGCGAAGATCTGACATCTGGCCTGATAGAGGTGTGAGAAATAAGCAAGTCTAAGACAGTGGGGAGGACTAAGCAAAAGGCAGCTTCGATCTGTGGGAAAACACAGGACTTTGGGGCTTTGAAAAAAGAGTAGAGTACAGGGGTTGACCCAGGGTGTCTGGGCAGGCATCTTATCTGTATCATTAGCTAGTTGTGTGACCTTGGACAACTACTTGAACCTCTCTGGCTTCCACTTCCTCCCCCTGAAAAATGGAGCTGTAACAGAGCCCACCTCAAAGGATTGTTGTGAGAACTTGACTTGGTCAGAACCTGTACAGCACAATAGTCCAGCATGCAGCAGTTACTTAGGGAACGTCGGCCTTTGCCATTACGGCCTCGTCGCACACAAACTGTTCAAATGTGGACCGAGCCCTCACCAGCTATGCAACATTGAGCACATTACTTCTCTGTGCCTTAGTTTTCTCATATGTGAAATGGAGTAAGTATTATTATGGCATAGGGTTGTTAGAAGGAGTCACGATACAACACCTAGTATGAGGCCTTGCTCACGGTAATCCTGTGGTCAGTGTTACCAGACATTAGTACCATCTCTTCTGGTCGGAAACTAAATAGGACAGCAGACATCCTGGCTCAGGCACCAGGAAGTGCAGTGGGGTTGGATGTGTGCGAGGCTTTGATATACAGGCAGGAACGTTTGGGGAAACGAAGGAAAAGGTTCTCCTATTTAGAAAGAAATGGGTGTGTTCTCTTACAATAGTGGGTTTCGCTCTTCGAGGTGACGCCTAAGATGGCATAAGGTCACTCCAAACATTTGCTGAATCTAGTCAAAAGGAGGGGCTCAGGCGCCCTGACTGTCCAGCAGAGGCCGCCCTGGGCCGGGGCTCCCGGGACCCGAGCGCTAGGAGAGGGAAGGCCAGGGGGAGGCCTTGTCGCTGCCGCGGGGCCCAGGTGGGAGGGGTTTCGCAGCGGCTGGCGCGGCGGCGGAGGCGGCCCCGGGCTCCGGCGGCTGGGATGGAGCAGAAGCGCGCTGGGCACCGCAGGACGTGCAGCTGACGGAGCAGCGCCGCGTGTGTCTGGCGTCCCCGCCCGCCTCCGGATCCTCGCGGGCCTCCAGGCTCCCACTGCAGCCCGCTGGGCAGGGGAGGAGCAGTCCGCGCCCCGTGCGCTAGGTCAGTCCGGACAAACTCTCCCGCTGCCCTCGCCGGACTGGGCACCAAACACCAGGATACCATGGTCTCCAAGACTCTGTTCGCTCTCTGCATCTTCACTGCAGGTACTTTGGGGCGCCGTCCTCCGTGAGGGGCCGGGCGTGGAATGGGCACCGGCGACTAGCGCTGGGGTAGGGGCTGAAGCAGAGAGGCTGGGAATTAAATGCCCGCGCGCGGGTGGCCCAAGCGGCGGGCCTCCGAGGTTGCGTAAAGGGATGCGCTTTTGGGTTGGGGTGATGCGCGCCTTTGGACATCCTGAAGCATGCCGGTCCGAGCCCAGGGGGTGACAGGGTCCTTCCTGGGGCAGCCAGCGTCCCCACAAACTCTAGGCTGAGTTTGTAGAACAGGTGGCTGCGCGATGCGTTCAAGCCTCGGGTGAGCGACATCGACTACGACTCGCAGCTTCGCAGGTCTGCAGGCACACCCTGCCAGAGTCGGGCAACACACTTGTTGACGCGGTTGGACCTGGGGAGGAATGAACGGTGGAAGAAGCTGGGCGGGGTGGGGAGGTAGGGGTCGCAGCGGGGAAAGCTTTAAGCAGTGGCTGCTCACCCCGAAGAGCTAGCTTGCGTTCACCAGTATTTGGCGTTCTCTGGTCTCTGGTGCCCCTTCCTGGGGACGATGATGCGGCATTCAAGTCCCACCAAGGCTGCCCCGACCGGGTTCAAGCTCGCTATCACCACTGGGATTTGCAGTTTTACGCAGTGGTCCGAAGCCTCCAAAAATATGTGCCATCGCAGAAATTAACTTGACTAAAACTAGCATTCCCCCGTTTCACCCGCTGCCCGGACACACGCGCTGCCTCCGACGGCTTCGCCGCTAGCCCCTCGCAGGTTGGCAAGCACCGACCGCGGGGGCAGGGAGATGAGCAGGAAGACTGAGCTCGGCTTGGTAGGTGCCGGGGAGAGATTCAGAGCAACGCTTTAAATCTAGCGTTGTGATACCCAGTTTTTTAATAAAATGCTGCCCGACGAGGGGAAACTGAGTATGGACAAGGCATGGGTGGGAACAGTAGCTCCTGTGCGCGGACACTGGCGTGTTTACATAACAATGTTACAGAACCACGTACACACTCCAAATTGACTCCTGCTGGTGGTCCGTGTATATTTTTCCTCCTGAATTGCTTGGGTTGCTGTAATTGTGGACACAAGTCGCGCTACAATCCCTTGAAAAGAAGCTAGGGGTTTCCTGGCAGCTTCCAAAGCTTAATGCCGTTTTGAGGAAAAGTTTCCAAACCTGAGGCTTTAGCGTGCGTTTTTCCCTCTACTTGCTGAACGCCTGAGAAAAATTCCCTTTTTTCTCTCTGGCGTCTGAACAGTTTGGAGACGCGTCAGCAGACGGTTCCCGAACAGTCTCGAATGACTTTGGCTGAGAAGCCCTGGTTGGGTCTGAGAGCGCCCTGGTCCCGCAGGTGTAATAGCCGCATCCAGCCCCAGGACTGCCCTGAGTGGCAACTGCCATCATCCTCCAACCTAGAGATATTTCAGAAGTGACATAAAAGGTTCCTGTCTCTCCTCACTAGAAATCCTTGCATGAGGCTCAACAGAGGTTCAGAACACCCTGAGTGAGACAGTAGAGAACTAGTAGGTAGGTTTGTTGGCTAATTTTATTTCGTGGCTTGTCTTTTTATTTTCATTTTATTTTTAACAGTGCCCGCGGTTGGCTAAACCGGGATTAATCCTACTAGGCTGGGTAGGAGCTGTGACAATTTTTTTTTTCCTAAGGAGCTCAAGATTTTTTTTATTATTATTATTTTTAGCTAGTTTTAGATTTAGCCCCGCTATTCTAGGGACAGAAATACTGCCCTTGCTCACGATCAGAGTGAGGAGGCTGGTAGCTCAAGGGCCAGCCGGCCAGCCAGCAAGCAGACTCCCCTCCATCTCCGCACACTTGTGTGGGGGTCTGGGCCAAGCAGGTCACAGCCTCCCAGTTGCAGGGCTCTCCTGACCTCAAGACAGTTACGTTTCTGCATACATCTCCCCAAGAGAGTGATGAAGCTTCATTCTTTCCTCTGAGTTTGCATTTCTGAAGGAGTCTATTTAGGGGGTCAGTGTGGTGTTCACGCTACTTGGCATATATACCTCATGCGGTTCTTTGCATACCAAAGTAAAATGTTTACAGAAACTTAAACAAAGCACTTTTTAAGGATGAAATAGATGTGCTGGAAAGAGGGCTGAGTGTTCTAGAGATGGAGGTGGAATTCATGTTTCACCGGCTCATCCCGAACTGTTTCGGCAAGGGTCTAATTTGTTTTAGCAAGCAGTTGCTTCTTTTCTGTTTTCTTCCCCCGCCCCACGCTGCCCCCTCCAGCATTAGAGGCTTCAGGAAACTTTCTGTAAAACTTTAAAGGTGATACTATCTTGAGCCAAGAATGGGGTTTGGCAGAGGACTTTTTTTTTAGCTTAATAAATCAATATACACATAGCATTTCCTCCAACCTACATAATGGACATTTGCAAATATATCCATGGTCAACCCAGCAAAAGGAGATCTCTATATTTACTCACTTTCGTTTTTAAAAGAAGGAAGAGAGAAACATGAGCAATGTCTTCAGTTCTCTTAAAGATAGTTGTGGTAGGAAACTAGCATGGCCATTGTCCGAGCCGTTTCCCCGGCACCTCTACTGTGCAGACGGGGCACACAGGAGTTCTGCCCACGGGCTGAAGTACGAGCCGGAACTCACGAGGTCTGGCAGCAGAAGCTGCAGTGAGGGAGGATGGCTGTCCACGGGAAGCTTCCGCCTTCTTCCCTCTCCCTCTCCCCTCTGGATTCTCTTCCCCCATTTCCACCACCGTTATTGCCACCCTCCATGTTTTATGGCCCAATTTATTTTTAAAAACTCCCTCACTGAGACATCTGAAATATACTGGAACTTTCAAAAGACCTTTTCTAAAGACTCAAGGACAAAGGAGAAAGAAACGTAGGTAAGAGAGGCACAAAGCCCAAGGATCCAACTTTTCCTGCTCTGAGTTCTGCCCTGTCTGCCCCTTGTCTCCTCCCCGAGGAGACAGCTGCATTCCAGTTCATTGCACAGACCTGCTTCCTGGGTCCTTGGTGAGCAAGACCAGGAGCCAGATTCCAGTCTGCCATGCGGCTGGAGATCCTGTTTGCGCTGTGCGCCTGTCCTAGCACTTCTCCAAGCGACTAACGTCCTAGACATATAGAGGACGTATAGAGGATGTTCTAGATACGGATCTAGGACATCCTTGTTCTTGAAGGAAGACCCCGCCCTACACATTTCTTACCTGTGGTTCTTACCACAGGTCCTGACATATATCATAAGCATATTGGAGCCTTATGATAAATCTTACCACAAGCATGTGGAAAGTGAACTAAAAATATGCACACACATTTACAGGAGCAGCAAGGTTGCCTGTGGTTGGTTGGGAATGGGGGTAAAGCGTTGTTTACATTCTTTCAGCCTGGTCACCTCCTGTTCCTCCGAAGTCTGTGTCACAGTTCAAGAAGTGACACCCTTACCTGAGAAGGTGGAAGTTCTTCCTCGTTACCTGATACGTTTACTGGGGCAGAGTTGCAAAGTGGGAAAGCACACAGATTCTGCAGGTAGATTGCCTAGGCTCAGTTTTACTGTTTACTGATTGTGTAAATTAGGGCAAGTAACTTAAACCTTCTGAGTTTTCTTATCTACAAAATTGGGGGATTAAACGTCATAAGGTTGTTGAAAGTATTAAATGACTGAAGACCCCTACAGGACCTGGGACATGGTAAGCACTCAGTAAACGTTAGCTATTGTTGTTGCTATTCTTCTTATTAATAAAGCTTACTATGTTTGGCAGTGATTAGGTCATCCTCTCCAAAAGCAGAGTTTATATGTTTGCTCTTAGGCAATGTAAATCAGAGGGCTCAACTAATATTCCAGCACAGTGCCAGCTGTTCAGGCAAACCCTAATGTGCAAATTAAGAAAAGACTCAGCTCAGCCTACTAAATGCTTGATTTGAAAAGGTTAATAACATGCCAGCTCAGATTTAGCACAACAGTCCCAAAAATGCTCAGTAACAAATAGAAATAAAGTCTCACCAAGGACTTTATTTCTTCCACAAAGTCATTAGCAGACTGGTAGGTTTCAAAAGCCCAACTCAGCTAAACCTTAAGGTCAGGTTCCCAGAGACCCAAGTTTTAGATAATTCAGATCCAACAACTTCGGAAAAGACAGTTCATGGTACCGGAATGATTCAGAATGGCTCTCTTCAGTACCCAAAGTCACATTGGCCAGATTACTAATTTAACTTGAGCATTTGGACCTGATCTAATTATGCTTGTGTTTTTATAAGAAAAATGTTGGCCAAGTATTTTCACGGTTTGGAGAAGTCTTTTTTAAGCAACAGTTTTCCCTAGGGGTATTGTGGGGTGGGGGGTCAGGAGGCATATAGCATCCACTGGAGAGAGGCATTTAAATGGAGAGAAATGTTTAAAAAACATTTTCAAGAGGATGGGCTGTCTTAACACCCAAATGAAAGGAATTCTGCCATTGCATTTACAACTGTTTGCTTTCTTTTAGAAGTATCTGTCGCTGAAATTGGATATGTTAGTTTAGGAACCAAATATTTTCTTTGCTAATGAGAAATTGAATGAGCCCGTTGCTTGGAAAAATTAATGTTTTATTTAGAAGACAGAGGCAGTTCTAAAAAGAGGGAAGCAAATAATGAGTCCATGTGCCTTACGCAATAACTACTTTTTACTTGGAAATGCAGGGCTAATAGGTTATCGTCTAGTTACTGGGCAGACAGGGTGACAGTAAAATGAGACTGATTTATGTGTGTAGTACCTAGCATTACTTTTTATAGTCACAGCTTCGATTATCTAAATGACAAGAGCTGACATAACATCAGATTTTCTGATTTGTGGATCTTTTAAATGTTCACCATAATCCTTTACAACAGCAGTCTATTTCTTTCATCTGTTTTCAGTGTCATTTATAAATCTTGAGACCTTTGCTATTTTATAAGTTATAGAAATCATTACAACAAGATAGACAATGATCTAATTCATTTTTGTTTCATTGGTGCAGGGTGATATAATCTCGATCGAAAATAAGCTGTTTTAATTTTCCTTTGGCTAGTGTTGCCAGATTTAGCAAATAAAAACACAGGTTGCCCAATGCAATTTGAATTTCCAATAAGCAGTGAATGCTAATTATATCCCATGCAACACTTGGGACATGCATAAACTAAATAATTCTTTGCTGTTTACCTTAAATTCAGATTTAACTGGACATCCTATGATTTATCGAGAAACCCTACCTTTGACCTTTCACCTGTGGTTCATCTATGCAATGAGTTTGATATTACGATTAGCTTTATTTTGAACCCTGCCTCCCAGGGCTTTAGTTGCCCTGCACCATTTCATTAGTAACCATCTGCTGAGGGGAAGACACAGAGATTTCATAGCAGCTCTCTCTAGAACAGCAACGACAAGGATGAGGACTCAGAGGCAGCTCTCCAGTGAAATGTTTTGAATCTGACTGCTCATCCAGTGACAGTGCATTGTTGTGTGTTTCTGAACAGTTGGTGGGACTTCTGTGGCCTCCCTGAGGCTACATTACCTGACCCCCTGATAACCTTCCCTCTTCACAGAACAGTATGTTTAAAGGGTAGCAATGTTCTCGCATAGGAGCTGGAACTAGAAACCTTCTAGAATCCAGCTGGCAGCTGATTAAAAAAGAAAGTTATAGAAGAGCTTTGGATTTCAAATATCTCTCCTGTGCCAGGATCTTAATACATCTCACAAATATTAATTAGACAAGGTTTGTATAATTCTTTCAGGATAGGCCTGTTTGTATTACTTGAAAGCTGTGGCTGTATGGAGCCTGAAGCAGATGCCTGACAGACCTTCGAGGCAGATTTTAAAAAATCCCTTCAGCTATTGGACTGTGGTAGAAATTTGTACCTTTCATACCTAAGGCAAAACTCTGTGAGTAGGTAACTGTTAAGTGAGAAAAACTTGTGGGAAGTTAACAGGCATGATATTCAGAAAACACGTTTATTCAATCCCAAATAAGATGAATGGCAGAATACAGCTTTGATGATAACATCTTCTAGTTAGAGTCCAGATTCTGGCACCTGACTTCCGTTTCATTTTGAGGAAATATAGGCAGGGGAACTTTGCTGCAGGTGTGAAACATGAAAAGGATGAAAGGAGAGAAGGTTTTGTTTGTTTATGTCTGTGTGTTTGTATTTTGGCCAGGGTTGTAAACTTTCAGCTACCATTTCGACTTCTCATCAGTTAGAACATATATTTTCTTATATGGGGTTACTAAAATACACAAGGGAGGGCAAAAGTAGGCTTACGTTGTAAGTATGTGAAACACAGAGTTTATTCTTGTATTATTAATTAATTAATTATTGAATTATTTATTCGTATTATCATTTTTTATTATTGTTATCACTTCTTATTACTTATGATTTACCTTTCAGGTAATGACAGCTGGTAATGTAGCCTACTGTAGCCTACCTCTGTATGTCATCTTCTAAATTATGGTATTCTTGCCAGCTTTGTGTAATCCAGAAGCATAACCTCATTACTGACAGAGTTCATGCACCCACTGCTGTCTTCATGATGGATTGTTGCTGGTGCTGTCTGCCCCTTATGAAACCTTTTCAGTTTCTGGCGGAAAAGCTTTGGTGATCCCACAGATACAGGCAGAATGATACCACTGTACTGGCACTGGACGTTCATTTGATTTGTACACGCTTTGTACCATAGGAGTTTTGCTTTGTGCTGCGATGTGGCCCTTTTAGGAAAAACAGTAACAATTATTATGAGGATAAAAAGATGCTCTCTATTAATTATGGAAAAGCTACCATGCACTGTTTCTACGTGTTCAGGGAAATGTCTAAGCCTTCACTCATTCTACTGATTTAATATCATGTGTCATATTATGAGAGGACTTCAGTACATCTCAGTTACAACATGAGGAGGTCCCAATGCCGATTTGCTCAACAGAGGGTCCTAAATAAATCTGGTGGACTGAACACCTCCCACTTTGCCTGGGAAAGAGTCAAGTTACTGGTGGATCACACACTCTTCTGGCCTGGGTAGTTCCTGCTCTTGGTGGATCTGCTGGGTGAGAAGGAAAACTCAAGGTGGACACAGCCATCAAACAACCCATGGCGAAACCTGGAGGTTTTGACTTAATAATTACAATTGTTGATGGAGAAGGTATGCAAGTAGGAAGACCCCTGAAATTCCCTGCTTGAAAAACTGTTCAGGCAGGGCTGAGTAGGAGAAAGGATTATCAGTTTTTGAGACTTTAATGATCAGTCATTCATCATTTACATTCTAGCAGGTGTTGGTGAGGGAGGACGTGTGATATCAAATTACATGGAAACTGGACAAGAAATGAGCAGTAGAAATGGCAGCGGCAGTTTCAGAAATTCTGGGTAGGATAGGTGGGAGAGGCTGGAGGTAGTCCGCTGTAGGAGGCAGAGAGAACAGCAGAATGGGAGCCAGTGATAACTAGAAATCATTTGGTGCTACTACAGAGCAAACCACCCCTTCGATGCTGCTGCTGGGAATGGAAAATTCATTGTTGCATTTTTAGGGGCCAGGATAAGAGAATCTTCCTCAAATATATATGACTATAAAACATATTTTAGTACACCTTTTTAGTTTTGTGAAATGCTGCAAATGGAGCCTTTTCAATTTAAAAATGTGATGGCCCTTAATGGCGGGTGGTTAAAGCACCCTCGGCATTGTGAAAGGGGGTGAAAGATGAGAAAACTGTCCTGAGATGTCGAGAGGAATTCTTCTGCGTGGTCCGGATCCATTAGGGAGGGCAGAGTTACTGGGGTCACTCACTTCCAGGCAGGCTTCCTAGAACTGCACTTCAGAAGGGGTCCTATTTTTTAGCATCTTCTCCTTTACATGCTTACAGGAAGAGAAACACAGCCCTGCTATTTCTCAGGTGACAATGGGATTTGTGTTACTTTATATGAGAAGCAACACGGGTGGAGGGGCTTTGGACTAAGACAGGCTGGTGTGGAATGCCGACTCTGGGATTTAGTTTTCTGCCCCGCAGGATTCCCCCCTGTGGAGTGCCGTGTGAGTAAACCTTCAACGAGTGTTATTAAGCAGGTGTACCACCAGACAGGTTTATTTTGCTTCATTTACTTGTCTGTTTCTCACTACTAGATTTTAAGGTGCATGAGAGCAGATTTACCTGTCATTGTCTAAGCATTGTCCTCGGCACGTAGAACAGAGCAAGACATGTAGTGAGTGCTTAGCAAATGTTAAATTAATTTTTCATTGAGAACTTACATGTGCTAAACACTGTCCAAGGCTCTGGAGATGTGGCAGTGAATAAAACAGATAAAACGGGACCCTCGGGGAGCTTACATTCTGTGAGGATGAAAAATTTTGACTTGGTCAGAAGAAAACCCGAAGTCAAATATCCAGTCATCATCTCAGACTCAACACAGCTGAATCTGAGCTGCTGGGTTTCCCTCCCCTGGGGATCCACCTGAATTCAGCCTTCTCCGTTTCGATTAATGGCAACTCCAGCTTTCTAGTTGTTCAGGCTGAAAATCATGAGTCATCTTTGAGTCTCTTTCTCTGAACACTCCGTATCTAATTCTTCAAAAACTATCTGTTTGCCCTACTTTTAAAATATATACAAAATTCAAGCACTTGCCACCGCCATTGCTCTTACTCTGGTGTGACCCACCTTCATCCTTTACTCGAGAGATCTGTCCTCTGCATAGCAACAGTTGATCCGGTGGAAATGTATCAGATGATGTCATTGCTGGATTGGTAGTTCTGCAATAGCTTCCCATTGCATTCAGAGTGAAACTCCAAGACCTTAAAATGATTGTCAACATCTGCTTCAGCTGCTGCCCCATGCGTTCTCGGACCTGGCCATCTCACCTCTCCTCTGCGCACCCTGCACCAGCCACACTGGCATCCTTATAGCACACAGTGGCTCGCTCCTCTGTCTGGAGCATACTTTCTCCACGTGTCCACATGGCTAAGTCCCTCACCTCCCTTAGACCTTTGATCAAATGTCGTCTTCTCAATGGGATTTGGCCCGACCAACACTTAAAAATCGCATTCTGTTTCACTTGCCAATACCATATTCCCAATGCCCCTCAGCTGCTTCTTGCCTTTACTTGTTCTTTCATGTGAATCTTTCTTCATCCCTGACCCCCTTCTGCCCCCCAGAATGTTGCCTTTGATTACTGTGACGTCCTCATTGCTAAAGACTGTGTGACACTAAGGGGTACCCAAAACAATTGCTGGACTGAATGATTAAAATACATTTTAAGGACTGGCAAAATGAAAACATAAGCTGAAATTTTCCTTAGCTTCCCCCCAAATGAGACAGTGGTAATCTCGCTTACTCTCAGGGGCTTATATCTAAGTGGTTCCGAATACTTTTTTGAAAAATGAGCCAGGTATTGAGTTTCCATTGAGGGCTACAAAAGAGGAACTTTAAAAATCAGGTTTTTGGGGGAGCTGTGCACATACAACACATTTCTGGATAAAAATGTCCTCCTTTTTATTTTTATCATGCATATCACTGTAAAATAGCTGAAACCTCTGAAACTTTCTGGCCAATTAAAAAATGGTTACCTTTGAGCTCAGGTAAAGAGATAAAGAGACGTCCACTTTTGAGCATTTTTGAGCATTTTCTGAGTAACTGAAAATAGCCTGCTGATGAAACGTGATGTGAGTCTGAGGGAAGCGGCACCAGCAATATCCCAGCCACGTGTGAGAAAGTAAAGTCCAGTCAGGTGCTGAGCGCTGAGAGTGCGGGTCAGTCACTAAGAAGCTGAAGAATCGAATGGGAGTTTTCTTGGCCCTACAAACTCTGCGTTTTGCTCTCATTGGTGATTCTGAAACATACACTGTGTTTTAGTCCAAGCAATCCATAGAAGTAAAGTCCTGGCTAAAAATCAAACCTATATCCTCTGAGCGCTGCTATCAGCCTTGCAGGGCTGACATTCCTTGGCACGGCTGCTGCTAAAATCAACCAGCCTCATCCTCCAACAAATCTTTATGGTACTCTCTGGCTTAAATAGGAACATTTGATTATTTAGCAGCTGCCAAAAAGAACATGAGCTTAAAAAATAACACCATATTCGTCTTGAAGCCCTAAGGATAATGGTAAAATTTCTGATTATATCAACTTGAAGAATAACTTATAAACACACAAAAAGGGGAAAGATAATACTTTATATTAAAAGCATGTGCCTTGCTTGTTCATGGAGGTCCACTTCTCCATTCCTGAAGTGAGAAATTACTCAGCCACCTTGAAATGCAGCGGCATGGACTGTAAGCAAAGGAGTGGCTAAGGAGAGCAACCCTGACCTTGTGCTGGAGTACCCATAGGAACTCTGTGTCTGGTGTTGCGGGTGTGACACTGAGGACAGGTGACCCCCGCCCCCCACCTCTGCTCCAGGGGAGGTAGCATGTGCCCTGATTCAAACGGAAAGCAGGGCCCAAGTCCTCACTAGAAGCAAAGGAGCATGTCTTGAACAGAGAAGGCTGCTGAGGGAGAAAAAAGTGCTCATTACTGAGAAAGAGTTTCAGTTTCGAGGGTTATCAGAAAAAGGGGAAGTGTGGTTCTTGAGATTCAGAAATGGCCAGGCAATTTTTTGTTAAAAACAAAATTAAATGTCATCAAGTGGCAGTTGTCTCTCGTTTTTATAACTGTTTTTAAAAGCAGCATTCAAGCACTGGTTTTTTTTAATGGCTATGGACACTATAAACAGACACAGAAATTGACAAGAACACATCCATCCTCTGTCCAAACTCCACTTAGAGTGTGTTTTGGTTTAGAACTTTTACAAATATTAATACATTGGAAACAATGTAAATGTCGAACTAAAAAGTGCTAGTCAGATAAACTAGAATACATTCAACATTTATTCAAGCGGGCTGCACTAAGCAACTGCTTAAAAGAAAGAGGTAGTTCACTTCCGTACTGACAGGTAAAAATGGTAACAATATATTGTCCCATTTTTTCCCACTAATATTTCATAATATATTGAAAATGTAAGCTACAGAGTAAAATGTACATTGTTATGAAATATTGAAAACATTATGTTTATGTGAGGAAGGAGTTAAGAAGGATACAGTGGTTTTCTTTGGGCCAGTTTCACTTTTTATGCTCTTTTGCTTTGCCTGAACTTTTTAATAGTTCATATTGCCTTCATAATTAAAAAATAAAGGTATACTGAATATTTTAATCCCTCTTTATCAACAGCTAATATGGCTATATAACTGCTGGGTGCCGTTCATATCTTCACATCTTGATTCCAAAGTCCTTCTGACGCAGCCCTCGAAGATAAGATCTTAGAAAAGCAAAGAATCACAGAAAGGTTTACAGGATATCGCCGATGTGATGGGCTAGGGAGTTTCTGGGAAGAAGTTGACTTAAAGTGATATATTTTCTAAAACCAGAGTGCCGCATAAATCATTGATCAGGACAGTCATTCTAAATAGTATTTTAAGAGGCTCTGAGCTAATTAGCCAGTATTTAAGCTGCTTTGCTAGTTTTTAATATCTTCCACATTTGTCACTTATGGGAGCAATTTAAAATGAAAACATTATTCTGAGCTTTTCTAAAATGAAGTTTGTCAATTTAGATATCAGAGAATAAAAACAGCCCTCGGAAGAACAGATGATTTGTTTTCCTTTTGGCAACATTAAATTTGTTACATTTTCTTCTCAATAAAATAATCAATAAGATGTGGTTTAGGCAAATGCTGGAGGATCCATTATTAATACTCCGGGGCATTACCAGCGAGCAACGCGAGAGTGACCAGAGACAGGGCTGGAGCAGAGAGGGCTGGGAGAGGCTTTGTGATCCGTACCAACCCCTTCATGTGACAAATAAAGGGGAGTCAGGATTCAACATTTTAACTTTTAGTTGTACTAAATATCACACGTTATACTACGTTCATTCTATCTGCAATTTCATATAATTCTTCCAATGGCCCCGTGAGGTAGGCAGTGATATTCCCACTTAGTAGTTCAGGTCACAGAGGCTCGCAAGTTAAGTAATGAGCTGTAGCCCTCATGCTGGTGTGAGAGAGCTAGGCTTTGCACCCCGGCTACCTCTTACCCTCCCCAGCCCCTACCACCTTGAACTGCCAAGTCAGTGGATGCATCCTTTTGTATCAATTTAGTTTCTAGAATTTCTCCCAACTCCGATGCTCTTTCCCGTCCCACAGACACTGCCTTGGTTGAGAACCTATCATCCCTTCCTGGACTGTCACAGTAACCCCTAGGTAGCCCCTGGTCATCTTTTTTCCCCTCACAGTTTCTTGCCCCTCTTTGGGACTCACTGGACAAGGCCAAAGTGCCTGCCCCCCTCCAAAGAATGAGGAGACCCAGATCTGTTTCAGAGTCTTCCAGGTGTGTGGATTGTGGTCGCTAAGTTCCATGTCCGCTAAAAGGAGTGAAGGCTCCTTGGAGAAGCAGCTAATTCCACATCTGGGTTAAGAACGGTACATGATGAGCCTGGAATATCTCTTTATACCCGATAGCAGGGATGCTATCAAAGACCACCAGGGTCCTGTCACAGAAACTCAAAACCGCCGATGAGGCTCCTGTCCGCCAAAAATAGGACAATCTGAGCATCAACAAGGATAAGTGCAATATTGAATCACATAGTTTAAACTCATGAGTTCGTAATGATACCAGAAACAAAACAACAATAACACAAAATTTTATTGATCGCCATTGCAAGATGCTGATAAACCAACACATTATTTTGAAAAAATAATGGATAAATAGAAAGAATTAAGTGATATTGATTGATTGGTTGACCTTATTTTGCCTTTATGAGGTACACCACTGGGTGACCAAATATTGAATGATGGGGTGACTGACTGTCTCTGTACAAGTATTACAGCAAATGAATGAAGATGGCACAATAGAAATAGAATATCATCATGTCACATGATGTAATAAGGTAGTAAATCTTGGCTCTGACCATCAGTGGCTGTCAACATCATGCAGTATGAAGCAACCAGATACTATATATATATATTTCCTGATGGAAGAACATGCCATTTCCTGCCTGTAAAGTGGTGTTGCCACACTGAAAGGAAACAACATCCGACCAAGCCTCTACATCCAACAGTCAAGTTACAGGAAACACAGAGGGCCAAGGAAGGTGTTAAATAACACAGGAGAAGTCAGCAAACTCCAGACCATGGAAAGCTCCACAGGACAAACAACCTGGTTTTTCCAACAAATAAATTGCAAGGGGAAAAAAAAAGAACGAGAATGAGAGAAAGATTGGGAGGGTAGGGCATATAGACTAAAAAGAAATTTAAGAGACATAGCAATTGTGGATCTTTATGGATCCTGAACCAAACCTAAACTCTAAACATCAATAATGACATTTATGAGACAATTGTGAATTTAATCATTGACTAGATATTTGATGACATCAAGATATTATTTTCAGTATGATAATGATATACCCCTTGTATTTTCAACTGAAGTTCTTATCTTTTAGAAATACATGTGCTTATATTTAGATAAGAAAGGCTATGATGCTTAAGATTTACTTCCAAATGATATGGGAGTGAAACAATAGGTGGGGTTATTAGAGAAAAAACTATTGTGAAATAATTCTTGAAACTGAGCAAAGGGTACATATGGGTTCATTATACTATTATCTCCCATTTTGTAGATGATTAAATTTTTCTATTATTAGAAAAGTTATAAAAAGAATCTCCCAGAACTCCCCATTTCTTATAGAAACAAGTCCAAACTCCTTAACAATTGGCTTAAGATCTGAATTATACACAGAACAAAAGAAAGACGGTGTAAGTAATTATGATGTGACAGGCTGGAGAAGTATATGGGTCATTCTTATTTGGGAACTTTTTCCCAAGACGAAAACACCTGGCACATACCTTCAGGCTTTCGTCCGTGGCAGTCCTCATTCTACAGCATAATACTCCTCCTTTGGGAGTCTACCACCAAAACTCCCTTCATCCTGCAAGCTCAAATGGCCCCTGAAGTTGTTTGCATATGTGAGCCACGGCAGACTTCCGGCCTTTGGAGGGCAGGGATCCTGTCTTAGTTTCATGTCCCTCCTGCCCAGGCATGTATGAGTTCACACACCCACTGTGGGTGCTAAGTACTTGTGGAATTGAACTAAAATAATTGAGGCTCAAAGATGTGGACCTTGAGGTCTCCTAGTTCCTGAGTGGCTGAACTTGGACTAAAAATCTCATGTATATAGGAATATAAGTCCCCAACTTCAAAGTCTCCAAAAACCCTTTCAGCATTGTGCACACTTCTCCCCTCGAGAGTTAGGATTTAAGATGCATGGTCTCTAAGGAAAATAATACATTAGCTTAGAGTAGCTGAAGTTATTTCTCCATGGCCATTCCCTGACAGGTAGAAAGCAGAAGGCCTCGGGGAAGTTTTGATAGTGGACAGTGGGCTGTGAGCTGGAACCCCCACCGGGATAAGGAGTTGCAAAGTGAGGAGTTGCACTGCTAATGCACTGGACTCCCAGAGGACCCCAGAGAAGCAAGGAGAGGCGAGGAGATCCATGTGGCCTCCTTCACATCGTCACACATCAGCATGTAAAATCTGAAAAGGAAATACAATCACTTCCAGACAAGCTTGCAGTCTTTGGGAAAGCACCTCATCTTAACAGAATAATATTTCACTCAAGATAAGTGAATTCAGTAAAGATTGTCCTTTAAAGGGCCCACAGGTAGAGAGAACATAAAGTAAGTGCGCCCACCTGGATAGAAAGGAAAGCCTCCTCCTGTCCTCTCAGTTACCCAGCAGCCTGGGCTGCCGGTAAGTAAGTGTCCAGTCCCCAAGCATCACTGCCCCCGAACTGCTGCAGACTGCTCACTCCTCTTGAACTATATCAGCCTGCCAAGCTTGGGATAAACACAGACCAGCTATTGTCTTAGTTTCCTAGGGTTGTTATAAAAAATTACCACAAATTTGGATGACTTAAACCAACAGAAATTCATTCTCATTGTTCTAGAAGCTAGAAATTTGAAATCAAGGTTTCAGTAGGTCCATGATCCCTGGAAAACCAAAGCCTGGAGTGGAGCATCCTTCCTCGCCTCTTTCTGCTGGCCCCAGGCATGCCTTGACTTGTGGAAGTCTCAACTGGCATCTCTACCTCCATTTTCGAGTGGCCTTCCTCCCCTGAGTTTGTCTTTACCCAGATCCCCTTCTTACAAGGACACGGGTCATCCAGTCATGTGGGATCGGGACCCACCCTCAGTCAGCATGACCTCATTAACTTGATTACATCTGCCAAGACCAGGTTTCTATAGAAGGTCACGGACAAAGGCACTAGGGGTTAGGACTTCAACATGTCTTTTTTTGTAGGGACACAACCCAACCCAGTTATGTTATTTTCACATCTAAACCATGTTCATGAAAGACCCTCCTCCCCACTGATAAAAGGAAGTTAATAATGTAATCAATTATAAGTTACTTTTATATTCAAGATAGCAGCTACTCTCATCCCAAGTATTTTTTATTTGTTTACTTGTTTATTTATTTAGTTATTACCAGTCTCAACCAGCCTTCTCCCATCATGATAGAAGGCTAGTTGAGCCGATTTGAACCACGTGTTTCTCAACCAGAGTGCTGTGGGCATTTGGAGGGCACATAACACATGGAGACATCACCCTCAGTCCCTGAACACTGCATAATAGTAGTCCCCTACAGGTGTTGTGACAAGCAAGATAAAAGAAAACAGAGGGAAAAAAGAAGAAATGGGGGAAAAGAGGAGAGGAGAAATGCCTTCATTTATTTCTAAACTTATCAGACTCATTGAAAACCAAGAGTTTAAGTTAATGAGATTTTTAATGGCCCTTCTTAGAGCCCCATACAGAATGGGTTGTGCTAAGCAATAGCAGTTCTGATTACTCAGCCAGCCTGCCAACTGTGAGCGGTCTCTGGGTGCTGCAGGGACATTCTGATCTAGACACGGCTTGTAGCATGTGTACTGCCTGGAAGGCATGTGGCAAATTTTGAGGGCACTCTTTCACTTCTTTGATGTGTTTAATACTACACTGTTTTCAACATTGTACATAAGGTAGAGTCAGAATGAGAATCGAAAAAGCAAAAGGTTGCAGAAGGCAAAAATAGCCTCTGCTCTTTTTTGGTGCAGCTCCTTGCAATAAGGACGTGATGCCTTTCCTCTGTGCACAGGGAGAGAGCGAGTCACGCCTAAAAAAAGTATCTTTTCAGATTTTCAAATTAAATTCATTGGGCTAACATTGATTAGTAAGATTTTTAAGTTTCGGGTTTACAACTGTGATTGGGTGTGGAACATGGGAGGTCACAGGAATCTTCCATGGAAAATACAGAAATCTTGAAATGACATTCTAGAACAGTGGATTTCTGTTTGCCCGTGTGTGTGATGTGCATATATCACTTTTCCCAGGGGGTTGGCAAAAGGAGGTTTACATTTGTGAGTATGCAAAACACAGTTTATTCTTGTATCATTATTTATTAATCATTGTATTATTATTTGTATTATAGCTCTAAATCTACTTTTGCCCACCCCGTATGGATATTTGTGGGTGGCATGTGTGTTTCTCTTCTTCCTTATCTGCATCCTTCCTTCTAAAAGAATTAGAAGAATTTAAAAAGCTGCTCTGGAAAGAATGTCTTTTTCAGGAAGTATTAATATTCAGTGGATTCATACATTTCCTGAAATATCTAAAATTCATCTCTCTTTTCCCATCAAAAAACTAGTATATTATATACATTTAACAGCTATAATCATATACATCCATGTATTCTGATTAGTAAGCAGGATGTTTAGTAGGTAGGACATGGATATATATTTGGTTCTGTAGCTCCCTATTTAATGTGTTTTTGGAATCATAGCTTCCCTTATAAGACAGAGTGAAAATCAGCATTCGAAATACTTTCCCCTGGAAATATATAATTTCACTTAGGAGATTCAATTGCTTAGATAGTTTTTCTTATAAAAGCAAGAGAAATACCCTAAGAAAAATGAGAGGTCTGCCCTGTTTAAAGCTTTTATTGATTTGGGTTACTCTTAAAGGAATAAAAAATTTTTAAGCTCTGATACTAAAATCAAAGCTGCTGGATGAGAACTGAGTTCATGCTGAGCTAAAACATTACAAAGCAAGAGAACAGCCTCATTATATTTTTAAAATCCCAGGGAGAGCCATTGTTTTACCAAAGCAATGTGGTAAGACAGCCTGGGACCCAACATCAGTGCCCAGGAGACTACGAGTAAAAAGCTTTAGAAGCTTTGAATTTTTTTCTAACACAATTAAGATTAAAAGAGTTAATCAGGAAATCTGAGGTTATATAAGGGTGAGCAGGTCAACCAGCTCATATATCTGGTTTGGGGCACATGCTTGCAATGACCAAACTTTTCCATGGGAGATTGTACTTTACGATAATTCTTCCAGAATGAAAGAAGTGACAAGAAACATTAAAGTTTGAAAAGTGATCCCCACCACCACCGACATCTGAGCACATCCTGGCCTCTCCAGAGACATCTGACTGAGGAAAGCAGATGAGCCAGCTGGGGCTTGAACCCTGAAGGGACGGACAGGAGGAGGAAGGAAAGTGGGTCACGTTTGGTGAAGCAGCTTGTCTGCCTTGGCAAGTCAAGCTGGCCCGTTTGGAGGCTGCCACCTCTACCATGGCTGGCCTGGCCACCTCAAGACCTCTCTCCAAAGGTGACACGGCTGCTGCTTGGGACTTTATATGGCACTGGAGGCAGAAACTAGACATAGATCTGGACTATATCCTCTGAAGCTCTGAGGCTCAATACTCACAATAAATTCTTCTCAAAATTAGTGTGAGGAGATCATTCACAATATAAGCAAGAACCACTCAGGATAAAAAAAAAAAAAAACCTTTCTGAGATGCTGTGTGAAGGGACAGGAGTTCTAGAGGAATGATCCAACTTCATCCTGACTTAATCAGGGTTGGGTTTCTAGGAAGGCACAGAAGATTTGAACCAGAGGACAAAGTTCATTGACATGTGCCAGTTGATACCTCATTAAGCCTTTGGTACTCCAACTGATACCATTTATCTTCTTCCTTAAGCTGTGCCTACTCTGGTCAAACCTCACTGACAGCTTGGATTGGAAAGGGCACCTATGTTCTTTGCAGAGCACTTGCTGCAAGGTTTTTCACAACCAAGGCTTCCCCTGTGTTTGACCCACAATGCCCAGCAACAGCAACAGCAATGCTGCTATTTTGACACTGCACAGCGAGCATCCTGTAGCTCGGACCTTGCTGCACACTCAGTGGTTCTGCCTACTCATTTTCTCTTCACTTGGGACTCACGGCCCATTCTAGCATGGTGTCCAGAAAACACGAACAGACCCCACCACACCTGCAGGAGGGCAGTTCCCACTGGTTGTGATGACAGTGAGTAAGTGACACTAAGTCCCCATCTGTAATGGAAATGTGGGCCCTCGTCCACTGGACTCCTGAACGTGAGAACTGTAGTATGCATGCATTTTCTTGATTTTCTTAATAAAAATATGCTTTTCTTGGCATCAGACTTAAGCAACACTTGATTTTTCTTTTTGATACAGAATTTGGCAGAACATAGGCAATGCTAGGAGCTGAGTAAATTCAGGAAAACTGATTTTGGAATTTAGGGTTAAGCCTTCATGAATACAGTATCCTCCTAAAAGCGTTAGCTGTTTGTCTTTAAATGGGACACTGGATTAATTCGGTCTGTGTTTCCTTGCTACAAGGCATCCTTTCAAGGTATAAATCCAACTTATGGTATGGAAAATGGACACGATATACATAAGCTTGTCTTGATTTAATGGCATGATGAATTCAATATTCTGGTAAATAAAATACTACAAATAACTATGCTTTCTCTATGTAATGTAGATTGCCACTTTTGAAAAATGGGAAGAAAAAAACTCAATATATTTAAAACTACAACATTTACATTAAGGTCACCGATAAGCTCCATGCCCCCATTTGTCATCTGTTAAATAAAAGTTCAAAATCAGATGAGCTTTAGTATTGGCTCTTTATGATCTGAAACAGATTCTTACTCTGAAGTCAACCAAAACATAAATAATCCATAAATGAGCACCAGACACAAAACGCCTAAAATTGTATTCAATATTGCATGTATGTACTATGTGCCTTTTTTTTTGCTTGGGAGAAGAACCATGGATTATATCCAATACGTGAACTCTGGATTCCCAGTAAGGTTAAGAACATCTAACATTCATTCTGCAATGAATTTGACCCTTAAGTGATTTACTCTTTGAAAATTCATAAGGCTCCTTGGGATGGTCTGGTACTTGAGGGTGTCCTTATACTAACAGTAGTACTGGCTCAAGTTTATTCAGGCCATGGCTTTCAACCCACAGGTTTCTCTTGCAAACAGCAAAGGTGAAGCATGTCCTTTCAAGTTACGGGTAAGGAAATGGGGAGGGGAAACGGCTCAGGGGTGTGTCACTGAGGCGGTCAGCAAGAGAGAGCCTTTGGAGTCAGTCATGGGTGTTTTTACTTCCTGGTCCGGCGTTCTTTCTGGTATAATGTGATATGTAGAATGCCATAAAAGCTACATTTTAATGCACACAGCTCACTAGTTTGGAAGTCCCCTTTGTTAGGTAAGATCTTCAAACTCTAAGCCCCCCCGAAAACTGATCCGAAATTAATCAGACTAGTGGCAAGTGTGAATTTCAGTTTTAAAATGGAAAATGCTACCCTGAGCATACATTTTTCTCAGGCTCTTGCTCCTGAAATTCTAATAACAACCTTTAAATAGCACCTTGTGGTTTCCACAGAGCTTTCAGGTACAAAATGACCCTCAGTCCTCACACGCTATTGGCAGTCAGCTAGTACCTCCATTATGCAGATGAAGAAAACCAAGACCCCTAGAAGTGAAGGCACATGTCCAAAACCACAGACAAAGGGGCAGAGCCAGAACACAATGCCAATCTCAACTTTGCACCTGTTTGTTTTACCACAGTTGTCTCTACAGTGTTCTTAGGGCTTTGGGGGCGGGGTGCCCAGGCTGGGAAATACTCATATGCTGTCCAGCGAGACCATTTTCATGGACTCATGCAGCAAAGGGGTTGTTGTATACAAAAGAAATTCTATGGTAAGATAACAGTGCATCTCCTGGAATATGGATTTGAAGGACAAATATATCTCTGACCAACTCTGAGACTGGAAATCCTCAAGATTTCTGTAGGAAATCTACTGAGACTGATATCCTCCTCCCTGGTTCTAAATGCAGCCCACAACTTTTCACACACACACACACACACAAATTGTAGACTTACATGTTCTTTCTTTCCAGAGGAATACATAGCCTATTCCAAAGCAGGGGAACTTAAAGAGAGATTTAGGACAAGAAAGGTCATTGTTGCTTCCTATGTCTTACTGGCTTTTTGCAAATTCCGTAGGAACTGAAATCCAATAATTATCCTATTATCTTTTGCCAGCGTTAAACCTTTTCCCTAAGCAGTTCTATGACATTAAGTAGCTGGCAGAGATATTTATATGATCAGGTTGTGCTGAAGGCACATTATCATGCACTAGAAGATGCATGATTTATGGACTTTGACTTTCAGTTCTAAGAGATTTTCAACTGGGCATAGATATGTAAAATAATAGAGAGTGTTTTGCCAGTGCAAAGGGAAAAAACACTCAAATTCAGCTTGTCTGATTCTGTCACCCCTGTGGTAGGGGAGCAGCTCAGACAAGTTTTCCTTCCACGGCTACAAAGAACTTGGATTTGGGGCCTATGACTCTGCTTTTCAGTTCCAGCTCAACCATTTAGCAGACAAGAGAAGGAACTAACACTAAATCTAGTAAGGTGTCAGCCATGGGTCAGGCCCCTTACAGACGTGTTCTGGAAGGCTGGCACTACTGGTTTCTAATTCCAAATGAGGAAACAGGCTTCAGGATGTCTAATAATTTATCCAAATCCACAGAGCTAGTGGCACCCAAATTTGAACCCAGAACACTCTACCATTAAACCCATGCTGTTTCTATTATTGCTGGCTTCTTTTCTGGGCTTCAGTGTCTCCATATGTAAAATGTGATCATTCAACATACCCTGTAGGATTGTTGGACTACAAAAGGTTAATCTACCCAGAACAGTCTCGATGTATAGGAGGTCTTTGATAAATAGTGTTTCTCCTCCTACCCTTTGCTCTGGTAATAGTTCTGATTTTGCTTGGGTGTTGATTTGTTTGTTAGGTTGATTGATTGTTTTGTTTATATTTGAACCTAGCTCAACTCTTTAAAATACAGAAGCAAAAGATGCCTGGAAACAGAGCTGCCTCTGTGACCTTAGAGGACAGGAAAGGCAGGGAGAGTTTTTTGTTCTCCCATTTGTGTGTGAGGGAAGAGCCGCAGGGCAGGGAGTGAGTGGTGTTCTGCTCCCTCAGAGGATGTGCGGAGTTTGCACGTGTCTGTTTAACTGTGCACCAGGCCTTGTGAGTAACTGTAACATCCCTGCGTAAAGCACCCTGCAGGCCCATTGCTGTGGGAGGAGTTGAGGCAGGACAACAGCCAAGCTGCACCCCGAGAGGCCTACAGTATTTCCGAGGGGCCTCTGTCAAGGTAGGCAGGGATGGCGGAGCACTGCCAGGCCTGGTGCATGGTGGGAAAGGTGGACAGGACTTCGCAAGAATTGGTAAAAATGGCAGTATTTCCTTGCCTGTAAATGACAACCTGCTTGCTAGTAAGGAAGAACTCCTAGTCTTCAAAATATTTATTTATGTACATATGTGTGTATTTGACTTTCCTCCCTATCTGAAGGCTCTGGAGCCCTCTGCCTACAAATTATGAACTATCAAATAGTAACGAGCTACCTAAACTGCAAGTTCCAGGGAGAATGGAAAGCATCCAGATAAGTTAGAGTGGCTGAAAATGGTGGAGACTCAATCCCGGAAAGCTATTCTGACATTTTCATTCAACAAATAGTGACTCAGCGCCTTCTTTGAAAGCGGGATATAAAAACGTGACTGAGGCACAGACTTCATCCTGAATGCACTCAAGGTCTGGTGGGAGATCGGACTTTCAAAAAGATATTGTAACACAGCCCAGCGGGTTCTATGTTTGAGGTATGAATGGAGGACAGTGGGGAGCCAAAGCAGTCAGGGTAACTATTTTGCCTGACGGAGAAGTGATATTTGAGTTAATTTTTAAAAGATAAATAGGAAGTTGCCAAGTGAAGAGAGGTGGAGAGGGAGGGCATCCTAGGACAATGCGTAGGCAAACAGGGGGTCGGGAGGAACCCACAAGGCTCAGCCACAAGACAATGGGACCAGACACCAAGTTTGGGGCCAGGGTGAAATATGTGGGCTCTGGATTATGATGGTCTTTGGGCTAATGTCCTGGCTCTGCCACTTCTAGAATGTGACTCTGAACAACTCAGTCACTCTCACAGAGGGTTATTGTAAGCATTAAATCAAAATAGCCCTTAGTCCAGTTCTAGCAATGGTAGCACATAATAAATGTCAACTCTTAGCAGTATTAGTGGCAGCAGTAATCAATTTTATAATAAAGTCAATAACTAAGAACATGAATAGTGTTCACATTAGGCTTCTCAATGGTATTTTTTAAAGAAAAAGATGGAGAAGAGGGCAATCCAGTAAAACTTGCTGTGACGATACAAGTGTTCCCTGTTTGTACCATCCAGTTCAGTAGCTATCAGCTGCCTCTGGCTATGGAGTATTTGAAATGTGACTAGTTCAACTGAGACACTGCTGTTTTAATTCTATTTCATTTAAATGGCTACTGACCCCTATATTAGACGGTGGAGGTCTAGAGTCATGGAGTGTTTGACTTGTAAGAGAACTTGGAGGTTGATGTAAACTCTCCTCATTCTCCCTCACCACTGCCACTTCACAAGTGTAGAAATGGAGGCTCACAGAGGGCAAGTGACTTGCCCAGGGTCCCATAGTTTGTTAGTGACAGACCTGACGCTAGAACCCAGCAGGTCTTCTGGCCCTTTGGGTAAGTTTCTTATTATCCTGAAGTCTGGTTGGATTATCTTTTCCACTTTAGAAAGTTCTCAGTGCCCAAGTACTGTGAGTTCTTTTTATCCACCTCTCCTTTCCCTACTATGCACATTTCTTCTTTCATTTCTAATACACAGGCTGCATCCAGTAGATCCCCAAGAATCCACAACTCACTGACCGGTACTTCAGCTCCTAGCTTTCACAACTGCTAACAGGAACATTATGTATTGGCAGCACCTCATTTAGTACAAGGTGCCCAGCACCATTGTTTTCATAACTAGTGCTTTTTGTTGTTGTCACACTATTTTTATTTTTTGTTACTTTGCCTGAGTGTTAAACCAAAGTGTCAACAAAAATATGACTCCTCTTATACTATTTATAAAACACCAGCCTAAATTCTGTTTCACTGGAATTTCGAGATGATTAAGCCACTTAACAGAGTTTTAAGGAGGGATAATCGGGTGCAGACACAAATCTCTGCAACAACCAGTGTCATCAGTTGTCCTTGAAGTCAGAGGCAGATATGCTGAGGGGACTGTTTTGGTACCCGATCTACAAATGTAGCGGAGAGAAGCATTCACCTTTACCTGGAGCAGACCCGGGTGAGGAAGGCATGTGGTATCGGGAGCTGAGCTGTGCATTTGCTGACTCACTCTCCTCCTTCCTGAGACGTGGCTGTGGTGTGGAAGGAGCAGGGGGAATAGCTAGGGAGGTCGTTTAGCATTTAGTCACACAGTGCTCTTCCATGAAGTGCAGGAGCGACTTAACTCTTGTCCTCCCAGCATTCCTCATGGCCACCTGCATCAAGGACAGCATCACAACCTTGACCGTGCTCTTAACCTGGCTGTCCTGAGCACTGAGGTCACATGGGTCTCTCTCTCACATACACACACACACTGTCCTCTGCAGCTCCTAGAACATTCCAGCAGGCCCTCCTTTCAGCCTGGGCTGTGCTTTTCACAGTCAGCATAGATAACTCTTACTCATTCTCCAGATGTCCTAGAAATGTTGGTCCCTCTGGTAAGCATTCCCTAACCCCTACTCTCAAAGAATAAATCAGTCCTCTAACACCATACCAAAAAAAAAAGAAAGAAAGAAAGAACAAAAAAGAGAAAAAAAATACCCTGCAAATTACACACAAGAGTAGGCCTCATTGCATCCTTCCTTGATGTTTTCATTATGATTCTTGTCATAATGTTTGAAATGATACCTTATTTTTATTATTGTGTTTAATATCTGTCTCCTTAGATCAGTGATTTTTAACCCGTATGCCACAAGAATTTTTAAAGCCTGACTATTTTTGCCAGTGGCACTCACCTCTTTTCCGTTAGATTATCAAATAAAACAGCCAACACCACAATAGCCATCCAGTGTGAATGAATCAAAATTATGCCTACTTTTTTTGTCAGACTGGCAAAAAATATATCTTTTTTGATGAGCAGCAAAATTTTAGTAATTAGTTTTTGTGTGCCATGAGGTGAAAAAGGTTGAAAATTGCTGTCTTAAATTATAGAGTCTATGAGGGTAGAGATTATATCTGTTTTATTTATCCTATTCCTAGGATCTAGTCCAGGTCCAGACCCTTAGAACTTAGAAAATACCTGTTGAATTCACAAATAAATAAAAACTGTATCATGGGTAGGAACTAGCTTATTTAGCAACAAAACACAAAGAAGAATTTAGGTTGAGTGAATGAATGAGTGAATAACCTTCTCTCCCAAGACTCTAGGTTAATTTCTATTTCTCTGGGAAATCTAGGGGTGGTGTTGCCTACATACCATTTAGGACAGAGAGAGGGAGGAGTTAGTGGCACACAACTAAAGCAGTGTGATGGGTGAGTTTGTGTTTGCCTTGTAAACATAACCATGAAAACAGCTAATATTGAACACTTAGGCAAAATAAGCTTCTGCTCACCCATCCTGCTGGACAAGTACTGGGGGATGGGCGACAACTTTCCCAGCTCCACGGTTCGTCTTGCATGGGTGGACATCCTATTGAAGTCATTTCTCACCTGATAGATTGTGCATAGAAAAGATTTTAATAAACCTTCTTTGACATAAAGGAAAAAAATACTGTTTGTGATTGGAAAAAATTGTTTCTTATTTATTATCCCTAGGTGACTTCTGTGCAGGTGGGTCTTCAAAAGCTCCTTTGCTGAACCAAATGGTAGGTGGGCGTAAAGATGCCTAAGAGGAGAGTTGGGGAATATGGGGTACAATTGGAATTGGAACTAGTGGGTTCCAGTGGCCCACTGAGCCATGCAGGCTGCCCTTGCTGTGGAAGAAGGCAGAACACGGATACTAGTGGGGATTTTCATTAACTTGTGCTATGTGCCATATGACTTTTTCCTCCTTCCCCTCTCCCACTTTCCACCATGAAATCTTCAGTAAAATCTCTTACTAATACCTTGGAATGCAGGTTTCCCTTTGGATAGCTATGGAATGTGAAGGACAGTCTTGCTCTAAGGTTAACAAGCAAAAATTGCCGTATTTGAGACATTCAGAACAGTCAAAATAATCTCAAAAATATGAACATGTGATAAAAAGGCATTCCTTCCAAAACTCCATAACACCAGTCTAATGAGAAAAGCATCAGACAGACCTAGATTTGGGGACATTTTCCTGCATACCTGACCAGCATTCCTCATGACTATAAAGACGATGGAAAAAAAAAAAAAGATTGAGAAACTGTCAGAGATCGGAGGAGGCGAGGGAGACGTGGAAATGGAGTGCAACGTAGTACCTGAATTGGATCCCGGAACAGGAGACATTAATGGAAAAACTAATGAAATCCAAGTTGGTCTAATCAGTAATAACATTAATTAAATTTGAAAGTTTTATTAATAGTAGTGTAACAATTGTGATTTCTTAGTTTTGATAAAAGATACTAACAGGGGTTAGGGGACACGGGGTGAGGGATATATGGCAACTCTGTACTATCTCGGCAATTTCCCTGTACATCTAAAATTATTCCAAAATTAATAGTTTCTTTAAAGGTAAAGCCTCATTGCTAAAATAGCCAATGTTTTCTGTAAATCTAAAATTATTCCAAATAAACAGTTTATTTAAAGATAAAACCCTCAAAACTGAGTCTGTGTTGGCTTTTTGTTAAACCAGTGGGAGAAGTAAGTAAAATAATGACTAAAGTTTTTCTGTAAAAAAAAGTTTATTTAAACAAACTGATCACAAAAAGAAAGACTTGAGCTGCCTGCTGAGCAGACACTGCCAGCCGTTGTTTCCAGATGTCCTGCCTGCCCTTCAGCTTCTGCTGCAGCGCAGTTGTCACCGTTGAAGAAAAACCGTGTGTCTGTTGGCCTCTGTCCGTCCTCCTCAGAGAAGTGTCTGCTCAGGTCCTTTGCCTATTTTTTTAATTGTGTTGTTTGTCTTCCTGGAGTGGAGTCATGTGAGTTCTTTATATATTTTGGAGATTCAACCCTTGTCTGAGCTATCATTGGCAAATGTGTTTTCCCGTACAGTTGGTTCCCTTTTCATCTTGCTGATGTTTTCTTTAGCTGTGCAAAAGCTTTTTAATTTGATGTAGTCCCATTTGTTTATTCTTTCCTTTATGTCCCTTGCCCTAGGGGATGTATTGGTCAAAATATTGCCGTGTGGAATATCTGAGATTTTTCTGCCTGGGCTCTCCTCTAGGGTTTTTATTGTGTCACAACTTATATTTAAGTCTTTGTCCATCTTGAGTTTATTTTGGTGTGTGGTGTAAGTTGGTGGTCTAGTTTCATTTTTTTTGCATGTAGCCATCCAGATCTCTCTGCACTATTTGTTGAAGAGGCTATTTTTACTCCATTTTATGCTCCTGCCCCCTTTGTCAAATATTAATTGACCATATTGACATGGGTTTATTTCTGGGCTCTCCATTCTGTTCCATTGGTCTACGTGTCTGTTCTTACACCAGTATCAGACTGTTTTGATTACAGTGACCTTATAATACAGTTTGATATCAGTTATTATGATGCCTCCTACTTTGTTCTTCTTTCTCAAAATTGCTGAGGCTATTTGGGGTTGTTTATGGTTCCATATACATTTTTGAAATGTTTGTTCTATATCTGTGAAATATGGAATTGGTATTTTGATAGGGATTGTGTTGAATCTACAGATTGTTTTGGGTAGTTTGGATTTTTTTTTTAATGCTGTTAATTCTTCCAATCCATGAACACAGTATATGCTTCCATTTATTTGTGTCTTCCTTAACTTCTTAATTCAGTGTTCTGTAGTTTTCTGAGTACAGATCTTTTACCTCCTTGGTTAAGTTTATTCCTAAGTATTTTATTTTTCTTCTTGCTATAGTAAATGGGATACCCTTCACAACGGCATGGATGGAACTAGAGAGTGTTATGCTAAGTGAAATAAGCCAGGCAGTGAAAGACAAATAACATATGATCTCACCTATACGTGGAACCTAATCAATAAAACAAAAAATGAGCAAAAAAGAACCAGAGACATGGAAATAAAGAACAAATTGACGGTAATCAGAGGGGATGGGGGAGGGAATAGAAAAGGGGAAGGGGCAAGTCAAGGAACATGAATAGAGGACTCATGGGTACGGACAGTGGGGTGCAGATTGACTGTGGAGGGGGACGGGGAAAGCAACGTGGAAAAAGGTGGGACAACTGTAACTAAACAAAAAAAGTTTAAAAAGAGAAAATAGCACTACAGATAAAATAAATTGAGAAATAATGAATTTTAAAAAAAGAAAAACTCATTCTGACACTTGTGAAAATGGTAAGGAAGACTTTATTGAAGACTCTTGCAACACCATCACAATAAAGGAGGGAGACTGGGCTCAACTCTGAAGCCAGCAAGGACACGTGGGGACTCATGGCCAAGGAGCAGAGTGAGGGCCCGATGGACAGCACATCACAAGGAGGGGACATCAGTGGTAGGGGATTGTGGCTAAAGCAACAGGAAATCAGGCCAAGGACTTATGTATTAAAGGTGGGGGATAAGGAAGTTGGTCAGATATCAAAGGGGGATCAGATGTGAAGGGGGGCAGGGGGTTCTCGATAAACTGACTTGGCAGAATTCTTGATGACACTGGGCTGTGCAGGCCAAACACAGAATGGGGAGGGGGAAGGGAGCCTCAAGTTTGAGGAGGGCTCACAGGAGCCTGACTAAAGTTTGGTTAAGGAGAGTCTTTGTCACCAGTCATGCTAATACCATCTGATTTCAGTTGGAGAGGCACCTGTGCCAGCAGCTTTGCCTAAGTCTTGTCCAGATGATTTGGTTGCTTCTCTGATCTTGGCATGCCAGACAGCGGATTCCACCTGTGATTTCACATCTGGCATCTGGATCTTGGCCACTGGCATTGCCTTTGTTAATGTTATATGAGCTGATTTCTTCCTAAATTGATTGGCTGGTGGGTCTGGAGACAGCAAACTTTGGGAATTCAGCACATACTTTTGCAGATGGTTTGGTATCTACTACCCTCCAGGAAGTTCTTCCCCAAGCAGAAGTCCTTTTTTCCAGTCAAAAGATCCTTAGGCAGATGTGATAACTTTACAAGAGTGCAAACACGAGTCCTACAGTTCTGCCAGTTTTGGTGAAGAAGACGAACTATACAAGGGCTGTATTTCCCCGTCCGTCACATTTTTTCACATTAACATATCCAGATGCACGGGGCTTTGCAAAATTGATAAGCTCCATCTCCACTGTGTGTTCCTCTTGGTCTAGATAGAATGTCATGGTTGCTTGTCATTTGGGTAGGTCCTGGAGTGGTGTCTCTCCATGGAAAGCCAAGTGATAAAATGAAGACAGCCAGACAAATTCCAAGCAAAACCAGTTTTAGATTTTGGCCTGTGTTCTAACCTAAAATTATCTTCACAATAGCCCTATTTCTCCAGCTGGCTTAGACTATGGGGCCCCTTAGAGCTCCATCTGCAATGAGACAGACTGTGTCATGGGGAGCATTTGAGGGGACAGCCTGTGGGGGAGATTGACATTGGCACATGGGCTGAGTTGGTGAAAACTTAAATTCAAAGCTGTAGGGGTTTTTTTTTAGTTTTAGTTCCAAATAAAATTTCATAAGCTAACACATTTTGACTCTCCCAATTTCTTAAATAAATTCTGAAAGGACATGAAAGGTGGTCATAAAATCCAACCAAATTCATGTCTACCTGTAAGGTCCTCTTGTTCAGCTGCTATTTAACTTGTGGTTTTTCTTCAGAGGGTAGCTTGATCTATGAAGAAGGTGAAACATTTGTTAGGATGCTGGGCAAAACGGAGCCATCATTATGCAGCACGCTGACAGACAGTCAGCTGATACCCCAGTGCTTTGGTGGTTACTTGAGCCCCCCACCAGCACAGCGGACACAGGAGCGGACACAGGAGCGAACACACGATTCTGATGTCTTAGAAGAAGCTGGCAGGGAAATATGGGTGTTTCACTCTTTTTGAAGGCTTTGCAGGATTTTGTTTTCCCCCTTCTTTTCATTTCCCTTCTTGCAAACCTCTTTAATGTTAACTCCATATTCTAGCTAGCTTTCAAAATAAAATTAATGTATATCTATGACTTCATTTCTTTTCAGCTGTTTATAATATTTAAGGACAAGCCAACCATAATTTATTTATAGAATTTTATACCATTTCTGTTTCTCTATTTTGTCTCTTAGAAAGCACAGGAAAATGGCTCTAAATATATCAGCAAAATTAGACATTGAACTTTACTTTCCCCCAAGTGCTACAAATAAAATTAGAACATTTGTCTCAAGAAAATTTTAGGAAAAGAACACTACATCATTTGGAAATCAGATTACTAAAACATCATTTCTAGATAATTAAGTTTGTACAGGTCAGGAAATAAAAAAGTCAATTTGTTCTGGTTTTATGCCTCATCCTATACATAGGTGCTGTATTCTGTAATAAGGCTTTTGTTCTTCCTGAATGCCATACCATCTCAACCACAAGTAAGTTTAAAATTGTTATATGTCCTACCCTAATTATCTGTTGGTGTGCATAGAAGAAAGAAAAATAACACTGGCTCTTAAATGAACTGAAACAGTAATTAATTGTGAAACCAGCCTCCATCCCCCTGATGGGGTTCTGGTGACAGCAGAGAGAAAAGGCTGTCTTTTGCTAATTTTTTGTCCATTTTTTCCAGAACAAAAGAAAGAATTTTTCCATTTGATCATTTAATTCTCTCTCCCTATTACTCAAAGGTAGCCAAATACATGTCTTAATTTCATTGGACAGAAGTAATGAAGCTTAAGTTTGGGGAAGGTGTCAAACTCATATTCTAGAAACAGACAAATCAGTCGGACCTTTGGTTTCTGTTTATTTTGAGAGTAGTGGAGTTTTGGGATATTTAAGAAATACTGTGATGCATCGATAACGTTTCCAATTACATGATTAACTTTGTGTCATTCCAATGTCACGGCCCTATACCAGAGCGTATAAGCTTGAAACTCTGGGGACAGAGCTTGGATGTTGCGCTAATATACAACACAGAAGTGAAAACCACAGTCGCAAAAATATTTCTTTGTAAAAGAAGAAAAGAAATGCAGTGTAAGACAGTGGTACATAAGGAGCTGGCTTGCCAAAGTTGTTCATATTCAAAAATAGAAATAACCTTCCAGACAGAGAGTCAGACTAGATTGAATACAGGCACGCAGTAAACCAAGTTTTTGCTGTTAGTCTCTCCTTGCAAGTAGACATGGGCAAGGTAGCCACAGAGAGTGTGCACAGGGCTTCTCCTGAGGATGAGGGAGAGAATGGAGATGAAGAGCTGATGTCCTCCTCCTGTCTGTCTCACTTCTGGAGTGCCCTTATGGTTGTACTGGGGGACTGAGGGCCCCTTCCTGGCTGCGTTAGGTGACCTAAAGTGTGTTTGCAAGCATCTGGAGGGAAAGCACAAACCTAAATTCCAACTTAACATACGAGAAGGGGCTTAAATGCAGGGAGCATAGCACGGCACCCAGAATTTTACACCGTCCATGTTGCCGCCATGCAAGCACCAAATCTGAGTGCAGCTGCCACCCCCACTTTGCCCAGAAGGAGCACGTGTATCTTGCCTTCCAGACTCTCCCAACGGTCCCCCAGAGCCAGGGGAAGACAGAGAGAGCAGGTGGCCCCACATGTCAGTACAGGAGCTAAAGCACCTGTCTTGCTTATAAAAACAGTCAGTGTCTCAAGAGGAATGATGCATTTTCTCAAGCAACTGGTCTGAAGGCACAGCTCTGCAAGCAATTCCTTTCTTCACACGTACAGAAATGAGGGCCGGAAGACTGGACGGTGGCATGAGGGAACCAGATACCTCGTGAGGAGGCGGTGCCTTTGTTCCTGTCCCAGCACAGGCAGCCTGGCTGCTGCTTCTCTTTTGGTGCCCTCAGCACCTGGCTGTCAGGCCCTGGGCAACAAGAGAGAGGCTGGGGAGCAGCGGGTTTTGTTTCCCACAGGTTCTGAGATCATGATGCACCACACTGTCATCTGAAGAGCTGTGGGCTGAGCTCCCAGAGCTACTAACAGGGGCCAAGTGAATGTGGATGCAACCTTATTTTATTGTCCCAGTCATTTGGCAGACTCAGAAAACAGAGCCATTCCTAGCCAGGTGGCCAGTGTGCACTCACCTGTAATCCAGATGTTGGAGTGCTCTGAGTTACAGGACGGTCATCGCACACAAGGAGTTAGAGGCCGTGCCTCCCTGAGCTAAACTTGGAAGTGACAGTGTGTGGACAGGACGCTCACAGTATCTGGGGTGCCTGGGGCACCAGCCACGTGAGACATTCCAGATTATTCCCTTCCAAGCCTAATTTTTGCCTTGATACCAACCTGGCCAGATTGGGCACTGCAGAGGCAGCTGTCCTCTTGTGTGGCCTTGCCCGTCTGAGGGGTTTCTGGGCTGGAGAGTGCACGTGACAGCCACCAAGCATTCGGTGGCAGGTGCAGCAAGCTTCCACCACTTCCATGTGTCACAGGAGCTGTGGCGGGATCTGAGCGCGCTGGCTTTGAGGTGGAGGGGAGGGCCAGGCCTCCAGGAAATAAAATTGTTCTTACCCCTCCCTACGTAACTCCAGATCGAGTACAACATCAAATCTACCTGCCATAAGTAGCTCTTCTGTTGCCAGGCATGTGGATTACCCACTTTATAGATTTTTCTGAGCCCATTTTCAATCCAGAGGCACCATCTTCCCCACTGGCAAACATCTATCCAGGCTGCTCCCAACCTGTCTGAATGTGTCCAAGGCAGCAATTCAGTTTTTGTTAAATCAAAAGCAAAACCTAAGCAAGAGTGAACGGTCTGCAGATGAATTTGGTTTTCTTTTCCAGAGCTAGAGATAGATACCTTGAAATGAGAGGCCACACAGAGTCTTGGGGGCCACAGGTCTCCTTTCCCACCTCCGCTCCTTAGAAGCTCAGGACTTTGAGTCAGTTGCCCAGCCTCCGGACTCTGTGTTTCTCGCATGTGAAGTGAAGCTACACACCACAGTGGCAAACAGGGAGAGACCTAAGGCTGCATGCTGGTGTTTGGGCAAGTTGCTGACTTCATCCCACCAATGCTCAGACACCTACTTTTTTCTTTGCATTTACCATTTCTGAAACTGTAGTTTATTGGCAGAATTTGCCTCTCTTTTAATGGTACAAAAAATAATGGTACATCCGATCACCCCTGCTTTTCAGGTCATGTTTCTGAGCAGGGTTTGCTTGTGTGAGAGGGAAGTGGCTGGGCGAGGCCAGGGCCAAGGTCCTGGGCTCTGCTTCGCTGAAGTGCCCACTCTGTGGCTTTCCTCCATTGGTCGGGCTCACCAGGAGCTGGCTTAACCTTCTAATGACTTTACTCCTGATCCCAGTTTTCTCCCAGGCTGGTCTAGATGCTTCCTTCCAGGAGAAATTCCTCAAGGTTTCTGAGAAGTCCGAGGTATTGGAAACAGTCTTCTGCAGCACCAGTTAGCAGGGCGGTGCCCATGGCTGCCAGGACCAGAGCACAGCCACAGGCAGAATGATTTCACGTGACCGGTCCTTCGTTGGTCACACATAGCTCCTCAAGGTTGCTGGCACTGGGCGCCTGGCTCGCGTTGTGCGAGGACAAACCGGGTACGGGCAGCATCCGCGTCCCTGTCTCTGACCAGAGCAGGCCTGAAAACACAACATTCCCAAGTCATGCCCTGTGGAGCAAGGCTGCCGCACCCCCCGCCTGGGGAGCTAGGGAGACCGCGTGAGGACAAGCTGAAGGCAGTGCCACAGAGCTCTCACCCGAATTTTCCTTGCTTCGCTTTTACAGGTGTGGCCCTGAAGGGTTTGTCTTTTTAACTAGAACCAGCACCTGGAAATTTGTGGACACTGAATTCCACTTTGCTCTGGCTTCCCCTTGCCCCTCAACCCTTCACCTTTCAGTTCAGCCATCCTCCATGACCTGTTTTGTTATCTGTATAATTTATGTCATCAGTGTCTCCCTGGCTGCTTCTGTTCAACTTCCTCTTCAAAGGCTGTCTGGGCCATGAAGACCTGACCAGCTAGTGTGACATTAGTATCTCCTGTCCTGTTGGAGAAGCCTTTCCACAGTCACCTGGGATCAGCAGAGAGACCTCCAAGCCCTTCTGAGTCCATGCCTCCCACACTCTAGTTGAAAATAGTGGTCTGAACATGTAAAGCCTCGGGTTGTATCCAAAAGCTGTACCTTACAAAACAATAACTGAATGACTTAGCAACTTAAGTCCTGCCTTGGCACACCTAGGAAATGACAATATTTGCATAGCACACTGAAGTTGACAAAGCAGAGTGTCCAGGGCCAGTTGCCTCACTGCCCAAAGGCTGAGGGGTGTCATGTCTACACACACACCCATTCTTGGCACTGCATTGGGAAGTCTGATATAAAGAATTGTTCTGTCACCAAATAAGCAGAATTCACTTGTCGGAGTAGAAAGAAGTATTAGATGTGCCTTATATGTGTACCAGAAAGTTCTCCATTATTTGGGAATGTTATTTTGAGTACTACCAGGGTTTCCTTATGTTTAGAGAATAACAAAACTCACACAGTGTGAAAAGAGCTAATGCTTTTTGAATGTTCACTGATCTAGTACCTGGTGTTTAAGTGCATTGCATGGCTATCAGGGAAGAACCCTGGTCTCATAAGAGTAGGGGTCCTGTAAGCCCTCAGCCTATTTTAGTTCAACTTGTGAATGAAAATGGTTTCTATATTTTTGAAAGGTTGTTCTAAAAACACACAAACAGTATGCCTGAAGCCTAAAATACTGTCTGGTTGCCTACAGAAAAAGTTTGCCAACTCCTGTCCTATAGGATGGTAAGAGGTAACAAGACTCCATAAGACATCCAAAAGGCGTGAGTAAGCAGCAAGAGGACAACTGGCTTACCAAAACTGCATAGTTGCTGAATGTAGACAGTGAGACTCAATGGCTAAAAGCAAGGTGATTTTATTTACAGCACAGCCAACAGCCAGGAGCATCACACGGGAGGACCAGCTCCTCTGCCACTGAGTCCCACAGGACATGATGGGACCAGATGATGTCCCTGCTGGCACTTGTACTGCAGCTGAGGAATCCAGGACCAAGGGCTCAGCACCTTTTATGGCAAGTAGTGAGCCAGCCAGCCTCCCCCTGGGGAGCCAATAGTCAGATGGCAGGCACTCTGTGTCCCTTTGACCTACTTAGTTGGCTGTGTGGTTGGCTACAGAAATGGCTCAGTGTCAGAGGATCGTTGAGGCTTGTAGGTGGGCAGGCACAGTGGGAAGTGTACAGACACCTGGGCTATGGCAGACTACCTGTTCCCACAGTAGGTTGTCCCTTCCATCCTCATTACAATCCTGTGAAGTAGGTATGACTACAACCCCATTTTACATATGAAAAAACCAAGGTTCAGAGGAAGAAAGTAACAAAGTAACCTGCCCAAGGTCAAAAGTAATTTGCTCAAGGTTGCATAGCAACTAGGCAGGGAGCAGTGATTTAACCCTGAGCAGTCCAAGTGCAGAGCCCAAACAAATACAATTGCCTCATTTTATCCAGCAAGAAGCCAAGAACCACAAGGACTAGACTTAAATTATATACTAATAAAATAATTCATTGTGTTTTATTCTTCCTCTAATAACAACAATGCTAAAAGATGGCATTTTACAATGCATAATCCATTTAAAGATTTACAAATGTTTAATGCCTGTAGAAGTTCGCCAAAAACTTTCCTGGTAAAAAAAAAAATGGACTTGGGCAGGTTTAACATCTCCCAGTTGTTGTGAAAGTTTCCCTTTGCAGTACGAAAGGCAAAATACAGATTTAATTACTCTTCGGCTTACGTTCGAATTGCCTAATTACACTAAAAGCATTAATTGCAGATGTTATGAACAGCAACTCACGATAAAATATTTTCTCATAATTTAACCAAGCCCATCAATTAAACAAAATCCCAAACATCTTCCTCCAAACCCTTTTACATTTTTCTCTCTACATTTCCACAAACACATAACTGGTCTGTATGTAGAGTGTAAAGGCAGGTGCAGAGACATGCTGTGTGCGTGTCTATGTGTAGAAAGCAGCACGCACAGCAGAGGAGGAATGGGAATGGGAGCGTGTGCACATGGACTTGGATGATAAAACCAGGTCTGACACAGGGGGTGTAAATAAAGAAGGCAGGGCTATGTGACTTTTGGGCTGCAGGTAACTGAAACCCCTGAAAGTTTTTAAACAAAGTGGGAGAATTTAATGAAAGAAATCGGTCTTCATTATAATATCCAAAGGCAGTAAATTCAGACAAGTCTAAGGCAAGATGAAGAAATCTCTTGATAAGGAAGCCAGCACTCTGCCACCCAAGTCACAAGGTCCCCACCCCCACCCCCCTCTGCTGTCCAGGGCAGAGTAATGTCACACTGACAAGCTGGGCTCCGGACTCAGACCGCTGGATTCACGCCCCCGCTCTGCCTTCCATTAATGCCTCTTTGCCTCTTCACCAAAAGCACTTGGGTTGAGTTGTGTTCTAAGAGAATTAAATGAGATAGTAGCTAACACACACTAAATTCTCACTATTTGTGCTTTTCTTTCAGGTTGCTTCATTCCCTTTCATCTGCAAATTGACTTCCCTTTGTATTTTACACACATGGGAAGGTGCCCTCCCAATTTAAATGTTAATTCTAACAGACTACCTGGTATCTCGGTCACAGACACGATTTCCTGGAGGAAGGTCTCTCACAGGGCCAGCTTGGGTAAACCGGGCAAGCGTCTGCCCCGGTCCAGGCAGCTGTGGTTGAAGGACAGGACTCACTGTTTAGGGGTGACTTCAGGGGCCTATTCCTTTGAAATGACACAGAATTTTCATAACACTTTTGTGTGTACTATAAATATTCATAGTTATGAATGAAAGAGAGTGAATGTTCTAGTAATCTTGTTCATAAACAGTAATGATATTAAGGGCACATGTGTGAAAATTAAATCTTATTTTAAATAATATATAAGAAGATCATGAAGTAAAATTATTCACAATGACTCCTTTTAAATTTGAAATAATAGCTATACCAAATATTCATTTTGTACATTAAAATATAAAATATCTGAGTTGTTATTCAAGCCAAGTTATGTCAAGATCAGGAGATAAAATTATGCAGTTTTCAAGTCTGCTGCACAGGAAAAATATGTTAAAAAATAAAAAAATTAAAAGAAGTCTGCTACTCAGTTAGCTTGGTTACCTTTCAAAGAAGGTAAACTTGACTGACGGTGTTGTTTTTGGTGTTCTCTTATGATTGATCGATAAGAACAAAGTTCTATTCAGTTTTGAAAGGGATTAAAGTCGGATACACAGAAGTAAGTCAGCACCTCTTTCCTCCAAGGATATTAAAAGATCTTTGTCCTCCTTTCAAGTATTTGAGACATAAACAGATTGTCAGGATCGTGACTGTTGTCTGAACTGTGTTTGTTTCATTAATTCAGAAAAAATCCATTTCTATTCAATTTAGCATTTATTGTGTGTCATGCAAAGTCCTATGCTGAGCTCCATGAGTCAAGCCAGGAGGAAAAAGATGTGGTCTTCTCCCTTGGAAACCTCACTGTGGGAGGAAACAGCCATGTATGCAGTGGATACATTCACACTGCTGTGACGAAGACAGCCACGTGTACACTGGATATGGCCGTGAGAGAGATGCCCATGTGCACACTGGACACATTCACACTTCCATGGGAGAAACAACCACTAGTTAACTCCACAGCATGGGCCCTTTGTACATCATGGGTGGTCAGTCACTTCTTGTTGAATGAATTAACTAATTGGTGCACCAATGCAGGATGATAAAAGTACTAAGTGTTATGAAAGTATAAAAGAGAAAGACTCATTCATTCATCAAATAAATACGTCTCGTTTGCCAGGCAGTGTTCTAAGTAAGCATAAGTGTACGGCTATTACTTCTGGCTAGAAACATTAACAAAATGACATAAAGGAGTTGGCATGTGTGCTAGAGCTTAAAGATCAGATTCATAGGTGTAAACAGGCATAAATGGGCCTGAGAGAATTCTGGGAGAAGCTAGAAGTTCAGTTTGGCTGGAGATGACAGGTGAGGCAAGATGGCTAAGATTACAAAGGTAACAGAAGCCAAAAGCACTGAAAAAGGGGCCTTCATTGTTGGAGGATTGGCTTGGACTTAGTTTTGTAGACAGTGGGAACTACTGAAACTTTGGAAGAGGGAATTCACATACGCAAGCCATCCTTCAGGGAGCTTTACCTGGAAATACTGCGTGGGACGGATTGGTGATGCTAGAGGCAAGGGGGGATAATGGGAATGAAGAGGGAAAAATGAATAAGAGAACTATTGGAGTGTCAGAATTCATTAACATGCAGGGACACCGTCAATGTGAAACTGCTGGGACTAGAAAACAGACTGGGTGAAAATAGTAAGAAACCACGGTGCTGAAGCTGACTCCTGAGCTCCGTGCTCGTTTGATCAGGAGACTGAAGCCACCACTGATGAAAATAAGGACCACAGGGGAAGGATCAGATCGGCAGGGAGAATGAGAAGGTGAATATGTTGAGCTTGAGCCGAGAGCAAAGAATCTTCAAGGAAATGAATAGCACATCCATTGACAGGGTTTTTAATTCAAGCAAGACCGGGGAGCCATAGCCATTGGCCCTGAATGGAGTGACCTTCACCTGTGAGACAGTAATTTTACTGATATCTCCATCTAGCAAACCAGTTTTTCCAGCTGAAAAGAGGAAGCATTTTATAACTACAGCATAAATAGGGATTTGGTGAGCTCCTCCAGAATACTGTTGGCCTCAGACCAACCCAGATCTAGCCAAAGATGAAACTTAGTTTGCGGAAACTGTGAGAAACCTCAGGCTCTGTCTGTGATCCAAGAGATGGGGACTTAGAACCATCCAAGGAAAGTCTAAGAAAGTCACAGGTTGCTACCAGCCGAACTGAGCAGACAATGGAAATCCCAGCAGAGTGTGGGAGCTTCAGATCAGAAGGCAGGGAGATCGCCAAGACAGTGGGTGTCGATCAAGCATAGTAATTAGGATGATCAGACTAATTTTGTCAGATGGCAGTTTTTCACTTCTGTTCACCCTTATAATATTTGGCACATAAATTCCAATTTGAGGCCCTCTGGTACTGTTAATTTGCCACTAAGTATTTGACAGGGATAATAACTAAAGCCAAGATAAAAGTGTTTCCAACTAATTTAATCATATCCCAGAACAAAGCTCAAAAATAGTTAAAATAGTAGAGAAAAATTAACACCCAACAACATAAAAGTTACAATGTCACCTAATAAAAAATTACCAGGCATGTAAAGAAGCAGTAGAATACAATTCACAATGAGGAAAAAAAGTAACTAATGGGTCCAGATCTAGAAGTGATATAGGTGATAGAATTAGTAGGAAAGAACATTAAAATAATTATACTAAGTATACTCCATATGTTCAAGAACATAGAGGAAAAAATGAGCATTTTAAGTAGAGATGTGGGAGATATTCAGAAGGGCCACATCAAGTCTGTGGAGAAGAAACTTACAATGTCTAATACGAAAAATATACTAAATGGGACTAATGGGGCCCGGCATGGCATAACAAAAATTAGTATATTAGTATATTTGAAAAATTTGTATATTAGAAAAGAAATAGAAATTTTCTGAAATGAGACAGTGAGGGGAAAAGAGACTTAAAAATTAAATGAACAAAGCAGCAGTCAGCTGTGCGACAATTCAGCTGGCCTCACATGCATGTCCTCAAAGGCAATGGGGGTGCAGAAAAAATATTTAAAGACCTAATGACTTAAATTTCCCCAAACTTGATGAAAACTATAATCCTAGAAATTTAACAAGTTCAGAAAACCTCAAACAAAAGAAACACAAATAAAATTGCATCAAGCCACATTTTAATCAAATTGTTTAAGACCAGTGAAAAAGAGAAAGTCTTTAAAGCAGCCAGAAAAAAAAAGACTCAATTAATAAAGGACAAAGATAAAAATTACAGCAAACTTCTCACTAGAAACAGTGCTAATGAGAAGAAAATGAAACAACAGCATTAAAGTACTGAAATTCTAGACTGACAGTCTAAAGTACTGTGGATCTAGAATTCTACAACCAGCTAAAATAACTCCAAAAGCAAAGGCCAAGTAAGGTTTCTTCAGACACACTAAAGCAGAAAGAATATGCTGGCAGCAGAGAAGCAATGTAAGAAATGTTAAAGGAAATTCCTCAGGCGGAAGGAAAATGATGCTGGATAGAAATCAGGGCCTAAACAAAGGAATGAAGAGCTCCAAAAATTGTCTTTTTAAAACGGAAAGGATAAGTGTGTTGTGTGCCTCATAATATAAGTGCCCCCCAAGAAGATGGTCCATAGTAGTAAGCTTCTAGAACGGCTCCCAGGCATTCCCGCGTCCTGGTGTAACCCACTCTCCTGTGTGTGAGATCTACCTGGAGACTTGCTTCTAATGAATGGAATGCAGCAGAAGTGCTAGGATGTCACTTCCAAAATTAGGTTATAAAAGACAGTGACTTCCATCCTGCTTGCACCTTCTTGCTTTCTCATTCAGACGAAACAACCTACCGTGCTGTACACTGCACTGTACAGAAGCCCAAGTGGCAAAGGGCTAAGGGTGGCCTCTGGCCAATAGCCATGAAGAAACTAGTAAGTCTTCAGTGCAAAAGCTCACCAGGGCCTGAATCCTGCCAACCACCGCATGAATGAACTTAGAAGCAGATCCTTTCCTTGGAGCTGCATGAAGCTCCAGACAGCTTGTTTGCAGCCTTGTGGAGATCTGGAGACAGAGGGTCTCCAGACCCTCTAAGCTGCACCACAGTTCCTAACCCACAGAAACTGTGACATTATACATGTTGTCTTATACTGTTTCAGTTCTGGGGTGATTTGTTATGCAGCCATATATAACTGATACACCAGGGGAAGGGAAATGGAATATATATGGGGATAAACATAAAATACTTTAGCCATCATTTTTTACATATCTTTATAAGATACTTGAGCATTTATGACAAAAATAATTTTATAACAAATGAAGAAGAGAAGTGCATGACAATTTTTGATTTTTTGGTGACAGAAATCAGATCAATGGTTGTCTGGGAACAGGGCTGGGGTAGCAAAGGGGTACAAGGAAATTTTGGGAGGTGATGGCTATGTTCGTTCTCTTGATTGTGCTGACAGTTTCATAGGAGTTCACATATGTTAAAGTGCATCAGTTCTGTACACCTTGAACACATGTTGTTAATTGTACCTTATTTATATAGAGGAAAAAGATATAAATAAAAGAATAAAGAACACACAACAGAAACTGAAGAAGGGAAATGTCGATGTGGGTTGTGATTTTGTAAAAGACTTCACAGGGGACGGAGGCCCTAGCAGCAGAGTCAGGCTCTGGTAAAATGTAGAAGACGGCAGAGTACCAGCGAGACCAGGAAGCAGGAATCAGTACGTGCGTGGGGGACATAAAGACACTGATGCCCAGCGTTGAGCACGGCACGCCTTTGGAGGGCAACGTTCTTCCTCAATCTCTCAAGGGTAACTTCTTCCTGAAAACCTCCATAAGGCAGATTTCTATAAGTCTAAAACATTCAAGGGATGTTGATGTTTCTTGAGCCCTCAAATTAAGTCACTCATACCAAAACACCAACGAATCGCCTTTCCGATGGACAGTATCATTTCAGTAAATGACATCAATTGTCACAGCATGGCCTCCAAGGCAATTTCCCTTCATTAATTACTCTGTGATACAGCTAAATGCCTTTGTTCAGCTTATTTATGGCTATTGAATAACATATATTTAAGCCTTTATTGTCCTTTCCTTCTTAAGCCCACAAAAGACAAAATAAATCGATACAAGCAAAGCAAATGGTGCATAAGACTGTCACTATTACAGACTTGCAAACCAGAAATACTGGGAATACTTCACCCCTGGGAAGATGACCTCATAGGGGCTCTTCCTGGCATTCAGCTACTTGGGAGGTCCACACCATCGAAAACAGTTCTCATACTTGTGAATAAATGCATCAGCACAAGCCAAAGCAGATATTACATGAAACTCCTTGCAAATTTAAATTCTTATAAACCGAAAGGGCATTCCCTGAATTATAAGTATAATGGAAAATAAATAAGCTTAGAGAAGAGTACATAAGACAAGGTTAAGAAAGGGTTTTAGTTATTAGATTAAGGATTTTTTACTTAATTGGGAGGCATGTCAGAGCTGGAAAAGGGGAGCGACATGGTGAAAGATGCCTTGAAGGCTAGTCTAGAACCCATGTGCAGAGTAGAATTAGGCAAAGAAATAATAAGGTGGGAAGGCTAGTGAAGGTACCGTCACAGAGTTGACAGAGTAAGGTGTGATGAGGCTATGAATAAAGAAAATATCAGGGCAATAGCAAACACATTTAATAATAAAAATTAGTATTCACTGAGTGCTCCTTATGTGCCTGGCACTGTTCCAAGTGCTTACATACATTAGCCATGCATTTCCTATATATTTACTATAGGATGTATACTATTATTATCCCTCCTTCACATTTGAGAAAGCTAAGGCACCAAGAGATTGAATACACAGCAAACGAGGGGCAGAGTCAGGATTTGAACAGCACAATCTGGCTGCAGAGTTCCATGCGAGCTCTGCAGACCCTCAGGTATTCACTGTGTGCAGGCCCCATGACAGGTGCTGAGAGAGTGACATTCAAGGAACCCCGTCCAAGGGAGGTCCTGAGCACGCTCACTTCTCTCATGTCCATGGCCACTACCATCATGCAGGACAGTGGCTTCTGTTCCCTGAAACACTCTCGAGCAGCTTTCCCAGGCTCCAGACTCGCCAGCCTCCAGTCAGGTCTCTACCTCACCAGAGTCATCTTCCAAAAGCCTAACACTGATCACGTCAACCCTCTGTTCAAAATCACTGGGATAAAGTCCAAAGTTCATACGTGTCTTATAAATCCCTACATGATCTGGTCCCAGATTATTTGCATTCTAGGTTCCAGACATAAGACTTCATTTTGGGGATTTTGTACATGATGCATTTTCTGTTTAAAATGCTGTTCTGTCCCCTCTTCTTCCCTCAGAAAGTCTGCTGGAACACCCTAACCCACACGTGCCTTAGGCCCTTTCGATGTGCTTGAACGGTAACCTGAACCATCACTAATTATACAGCATTCTAACCTCATGCTTAATCACTGACTCACTCCACTGAATATTAATCTCTGTGAGGGCAATGACCTTGTTTGTTATTTTATACCAAGACTTAGCGGGGTACCTAGTACGCAGTGGGCTCTAAATTTTTTTTAATTGAAGGATATTCAAGGATTGAGTTTGACAGGGCTTAGAAAACAAAAGACAGAAAGAAATCAAACTTTCTTGTAATACATTAAACCTAACCAGTGCCCTTGGCAGCGTGAAGGGAGCATTTTGGGGAATTGTTTTGGAGTTGCTCAGTTTAGATTGGGACCTAATGAATATGGTGACAAAAATGTCTTCCAAAAAGAAACGCCCTATTTGCAGCTGAAACAATGGAATCTGGTCTCATTGGGGAGGCTGAAGATTCAGAGTTGTTAATTTCTGGAGAGTTTACCACTTTTTTTAAAAAGAGAATTTTGCTTTCCTCCTTTTTTCTTTCTTGGTAGTGTGTACCTAGACTATGGCTTTATATCAGTAAAACAAAATAAAATTATTACCAAGTAATTAAATTAATCACCATTAATTATTTTATTACCAAAATAATCAATAATCATCACTAAAATTATTATTATACCCAGAAAGGAGAATTAATTTTCTCTGCGTGGTTCATAAAGATTTCTTGTGTCTGTTTTGTTTTGCTGTTGCTTGCTGAGGTTGTGAATGAAAGGGTGGATTTCCGAGAGAGAAGCCAAGCTGGAGTGCTCTTGGTTCAATTACTCAGCAAATAGAAATGCTATTTCTGATCTTGCTAAGAATAATTTTGGCTTTTCTATATAGCATTATTTGATGAGGACTTAGTAAAAGGTGGATTTTCTGGATGAAGACTTGTGAATGCTATTACAGCCCCGCAGTCATACCGAGTGGAGTGCTTTTGCTTCAATCCGCAGAGACCTGACTAACAGTCAGTAAGTGGTTTTAGGGTAGGATGTGAATCTGACGTGCTAAGAGCAGCCTTTGAGAGGGAGAAAATGTATGTCAGTAGCCTGGGTGTCAGAGAGCTCCTGCCAAAGGACGTGAGTGTGTGTGTCCTGTGGCCTGAAGAACGGCTCACCATTTCCTTCTGGCTAGCACTACATGGGCCTTCGCTGGGCCAGCAAACGTTCTTCCTCTCTGACGGACCATTCGGAAGGGTGTGTGTGTCTGCGTGTGCCTGTGCCTTTGTGTGTTCAGGTGTCACTTACCATTTCACTGCAAACAAAGTGCTTCCCTTGGCAGCCTCCGTATCTGCAGGAATAAGGTCCTCCTTACAAAAAGACATGAAGGATTACTGGAATAGTCAGACATATCTGGGCCCAAACCCCAGTTTTTCTTCTTGTAAGTGATACACATACACACACACACACACACACACACACACAGTATATATAAGTATATAAAATGCAGCCATAAAAAAAGAAAGAAATACTGCCATTTGCAACAACATGGATGAACCTGGAGGACATTATGCTAAGTGAAAGAAGCCCGATAACAGAAAGGAAAAAACTGCTTGACCTCCTTTATACGTGGAATCTGAAAAAGTCGAATTCATAGAAGCAGAGCGTGAAACAGTGATGACCGGGCGGGGAGGTGGGGAATAAGGAGACAGATGTTGGTTGAAGGGCACCAAATTGCAGGATGAATAAGTTCTAGAGGTCTAGTGTACAGTTTATGTTGTATATTGTGTGCTGAAAGTTTGATAAGAGTAGATTTCAGGAAGTCTCGTCACAAAAACAAATGGTAAATATGGGAAGAGATGCTATGTTAATTAGCTTGACTATAGTAATTATTTTACTATATATATATCAAATGATAGATTCTATACCTTAAATATATGCTCTTTTATTTATTTTTATTATTATGAAATTTCAGGTGTACAACATTACACTTCGGTGTCTTATATACTACAAAGTGATCACCCCGAAAAGTCTAGTTACTCAGGCCCCTTCCCCCTTTTGCCCACTCCCAACTCCCTTCCCCTCTAGTAACCACCTATCTGTTCTCTGTATTTATGATCTGTTTTGGTTTCATTTTAGAGCCCACATATGAGTGAAATCATGTGGTATTTGTCTTTCTCCTTCTGACTTATTTCACTTAACATTATACCCACAAGGTCCATTCATGTTGTTGCAAATGGCAAGCTTTCATTCTTTTTTAAAACTGAGAAGTGTTCCATTGTATGTAGCCTATATCACATCTTTTTTATCCATTTATCCATTGACAGACACTTAGGTTGTTTCCATATCTTGGGTATTATAAATAATGCAGCAATGAACATAGAAATGCATATATCCTTTCAAATTAGTATTTTTGTATTCTTCAGGTAAATACTGAGATACAAACTAGCTGGATTATATGAAAGCTATATTTTTAGTTTTTTGATGAATCTCCGTACTGTTTTCCATAGTGGCTGTATCAATATACAGTGTACAAGGGTTCCCTCTTTTCCACATCTTCTCTGGCACTTATTATTTCTTTTCTTTTTGACAATGGCCATTTAACAGATGTGAGGTGGTGTCTCACTGGGGTTTTTATTTTAATTTCCCTTATAATTAGTGACGCTGAATATCATTTCATGTGCCCCTTGGTCATTGGCATGTCTTCTTTGGAAAAATATTTATTGAGATCCTCTGCCCATTTTTTAAATGGATTGTTTTTTTGTTGTTGAATTGTATGAGTCCTTGATATATTTTGGTTATTAACTCTTTATTGGACGTATGATTTATAAATACCTCCTCCATTCGGTAGGTTGCCTTTTCATTTTAACGAAGGTTTCCCTTGCATTTGGAGTTAGATCCACAAAAACATTGCTAAGACCAATGTCAAGGAGCTTAGTGCCTATGTCTTCTTTCAGAAATTCTGTGGTTTCAGGTCTTCTGTTGAAATCTTTACTCCATTTTGAGTTAAATTTTGTGCATTGGTGTAAGATAGTGGTCTAGTTTCGTTCTTTTGCATCAATTTTTGTTTAAAAATAAATAAATAAAATAAAATAAAAAGAACTTGGATAAGGAGAAGGATGATGACAAAGATAAAGGAAGCCCCGAGGAGCCGGCTTGATGGAGAAAGATAAACCAGTTGCTGGACTTATTGCCTTTGAGTGCAAGGCTCAAAAGGCATTTGGAGATAAAAGACTGGAACACAGGAGAGGATGCAAGCCTGGATATTTAAACCTGGGAGTCTCATTTAAAATAAAGTCATGAGGAAGAACTGCCTTTGCCTCAAATTAAGTATGTGTACATTAAGAGTGTCACTGCATAATCCCAACATGGCCAGATAGAGCATGGAATATTTTTAAGAAGTGGTCCATAAGGTATAGGATGGTCAGTTGCTTTTTGAATAATTTCTTTCTAAGTAGCAACATTTATAAAGCCATTCTAAATTATTCTTCAAGTTGAGCTACCAGCAGAGCCAATTTTTATATAGCTTCCGTAATTCACCCAAGTTAGCGCACGTTGCCAGATTCTGTCCTTCCAGATTGATGTGTTTAATAGCATCTGCCAGCAGCGGCTGTGGAGCAGCATTCTAATGGATCCCAAAGATTCTCATCAGAAGCTGCTGTACTCCAATAACAGTGCCAGGAGGAGGCCTCCCCAGGGGGTGTTGCTGACACTCTCTGTAGCCGAGGTGGCCCTGCCGCAGGCATTTCAGAGAGAGACATTGAGAGGAGCAGCAGTTGGAGGAGGGTTAGCAAATGAAACCCTGAAGACCAAGCAGTGATTTATGTTGTTTTAAGCCGATATGCAAACTCCTTCAGTAAGAAGAGTAAGTGGCTTCTTTCTGGACTAGTGAATGTGTTAGGAAACAAGAGCATAAGAGAGTCTGGATTTTTAGGCAAATTAAAAATCAGAAAGTTTATTACACAGGTGACAAATGAAGAGGTAATTAATCACATTAAATGAGGATTCACTGTGGAACATCTTCCAACAGCCAGTCCCCCTCATCATGTAAAAGTATTTGATTAAAATTCATTACCCACATCTTTTACATAAAGCATGGTCCCTCATATTGATTTCAGCCAATTTAGTTCATTATGAGGAACATTTCTGCAGAAGGCATTCGCTCCTGTGAAGCTAATAGTTTACCCTAATGACATGTACGTGGGAAATAAGATTTGTCCTCACCCTCAACTTAGCTTATGTTCTTCAAGCCTTTGTGTGAGCTACAAGCGTGCACATGTAAGTGGGGCGTCCTAATGACTGGTGCCCATTCCCTAGCCCCTTCTCCTTATTTAGGGAAAGAACAGGTACATGGTTCCCTTCCTCCCTAGGGTGGTCTACCTATCTCGGGCCACACTGCACCAGAAAATGAAACACAAAGTCCTCCCCTGGAGTCTCTGGTAATGAGTGGGGTCTTGCTATACAGTGTGTGGAATCCACAGCCTCCATCCTCCACCCAGACCGCCCTCAGCAGAAAGGCCGACCATGCACAGGACTGAGGGTCATATATGGGGAAAAGAGTTAATAATCGGGGAAACTGGATCCTAAAGAGGAAAAGCAGCTTGTCCAATAAATTACAGCCTTAACATCCATGAAGCCAGATAGAGACTTCAGGGTTCCAAATTCTGCCTCAGCACTTCCAGCCTGGAGCATTCAAGTAAATAATAAAACTCGTTCTCATTTAGATGTCTACAGAAGACAAAAAGAGCTAAAAGGCAAAAATTATAATTAATTAATACCTTACTTTAGTGTGTTAGTTAATGGCCTACCAATCCCCTTCACCTACTCATTTATTCCCTTCCACCTTAGCAAGTTTGAGTTGATGTAACAAAATTCTACAGACTGGGTGGCTTATAAACAGCAGAAATTTATTTCTCACCATTCTGGAGGCTGGGAAGTTTAAGATCAGGGCACCAGTGTGGTCTCATTCTGTTGAAGGCCAGCACCTCTCTCTGTGTCCACACCTGTAGGAAGTTTGCTGGGGAGCTCAGTGAGGTCTCTTCTATAAGGGCCGTAACACCATTCATTAGGCCTCTACCCTCATGACCTAGTCACCTCCCCAAGACCCCATCTTCAAATACATCGCACTGGGGATTAGGTTTCAACATATGAATTTGGGGGCGGGTGTGAAACATAAGCATTGAGATAATACTTGACGAAACAGATGATCTGTGTGGAGAACGGTGGTAGAGGAGGAAACATGACTGTGACAGTGTCGGAGGTCATTACTCAGAAAGGTCAAGTACAGAGGACATTAAGCATCAATATACATGAGGAGAAAAATAAAGCCAAATTGCTGCTGTCAATGAAAAGACTATGTGAAATATAAAACAAATTTATTTCTCTTCCAATATGTCCTCCTCCATGTCACTTAGATGCCTGGGTGCCTTGGTCAGAGCTGGCATTCAGTGTGCATTGGTTGAATTAGACCTAAACAAACAAACTCTAATAGAATATTTAAAATGGAAACTCTTAAGTGATGCTTAAAATTTAAACAGTAGGATGCCATTCTAGTGAGCATGTTCTTGCTTGTTCTTACCTCAGAGCCCGATAGAGGCAGGCCAGCTTGTCTGATAATGACAAGGTACAGGTCCCTGGGTGTTGCTCAGTGCTATTTCCGCTGCTTCCTCAGCCAACTGAAGCCACTTGATCTCATGCATGTCATTCTAAGACTCATGGTGAAAAATGTCCCAGAAGTTTCTGAACCACTTTTTAATAAAGTGGAAAAATACAGGTCACGTGTATCAGGTTTTATTTTTTTCCTTTCTGATGCATTCTCTGGGTTTGTGAAGCAGCTCAGCTTTCGTAAGCATCAGCCTAGAGAATACGTCCAGATATGCTGGTAGGCCCAGCTGCCTGTTGCTTTGTTGAAGGATGCTGCGAGCACTCTGCCCCTGAGACTGCAGCTGACCCCATGATCTCTCTCCCTCTGATGATGCCTAAAGAGTACCTTTTGAAAATTAAAGGAGCTTAGAGGTCAAAATAATAGCCTAATATTAATTGAACTCTTACTTTGTGCCAGGCATTGTGATAAGATTTTTACATGGTCCACCATCTATACTGTAAGAAAAAGAAAACCTGACCAACGGTGCCTTCATCAGCAAAGGCATTTCCTATTCATTTCACAGGAAGTCTGGAGACAGGCATCCCAAACCTAGCTTGGCAGAATTAACAGTATCGCCAAGAAGAAAGCTCTCTCTCTTTTTTACTTTTGTGATCCTTAGTGGGTTGGCTTTCATCCTTGGCATCGCAATATGACTGCCACTGTGCCAGACATCACACCCACATTAAAGACAGGGAGGAGAGAAAGGAATAGGCACTGAGAGAATTTTCTTTCTTCCATATTTCTCTAATAGGTAAGCACATTTTTTTTTAAAGGTCCCTTAGCCTCCATCCCATGAGTCTCAGCTGTATAGATATATATAGCAAGATGGTTAGGAAAGCAAGTCATTGAAGTCAACTGCCATCTTGAGTTTGCAACAAGCTCTACTACTTTCCAGTTATATGTATTGATAAATTATTTTAAGCTCTTTTTACCTCAGTTTGCTTACTTTTATTTCTATTTTTAAGAGTAATGTTTTTATTATTTTATTTTTTATCAGACTTATTGGGGTGACATTGGTTCACAAAACCATACAGGTTTCAAGGGTACAATACAACAAAACATCATGTGCACACTGCATTGTGTGCCTATCTCCCCAAGCGCAGTCTTTCTCTGTCCCCATTTTCCACCCCTTACCCACCTCCGCCTCCCCTCACCCCCCTTTTCCCTCTGGCTATCACCACACTGCTGTCTGTGTCTATGTGTTTTATGTGTATATATATATATATATATATATATATCTATATATATATATATATATGGTTTATTTTGCTGTACGAAAGCTTTTTAGTTTGATGTAGTCCCATTTATTTATTTTTCTATGTATATATGTACATATATGTATATGGTTTTTTGCTTAATCCCTTCACCTTCTTTCACCCGGCCTCCCAACGCTTCTCCCTTCTGAGAGCTATCAGTCTGTTCCACACGTCCATGCCTGTTTCTATTTTGTTTGTTAGTTTATTTTTTTCATTAGATTCCACATGTAAGTGAGATCACATGGAATTTATCTTTTTCTGACTGGCTCATTTCACTTAGCATAAAATAACCTCCAGGTCCATCCACACTGTCGCAAAAGGTAAGATTTTTTCTTTTTTTAACAGCTGAGTAGTATTCTTTTGTGTAAATGTACCACAGGTCTTTCATCCACTCATCTACTGGTGGGCATTTGGGCTGCTTCCAGAGCTTGGGTATTATAAATAAGGCCGCAATGAACAAAAGGGTGCTTATATTCTTTCCAGTTAGTGTTTTGGGGTCCCTTGGATAAATTCCCAGAAGTGGACTTGCTGGGTCAATAGGAAGTTCCATTTTTAATTTTTTAAAGATACTCCACACTGTTTTCCACAGTGGCTGCACCAGACTGCGTTCCCACCAACAGTGCACCAGGGTTCCCTTTCTCCACATCCTCTCCAGCACTTGTTTGTTGCTGATTTATTGATGCTAGCCATTCTGACAGGTGTACAGTAATGTCTCATTGTGGTTTTAATTTGCATTTCTCTGATGATTAGTGACTTGAGTGTCTTTTCACATGTCTATTGGCCATCTGTGTGTCCTCTTTGGAAAAGGGTCTATTCAGGTCCTTTGCCCATTTTTTAATTTGGTTTTTTGTCTTCTTGGTGTTGAATAGTATAAGTTTTTATATATTTTGGAAATTGACCCCTTATCAGATATATCATTGGAAAATATGTTCTCCCTTTTCATTTTGTTGATGGTTTCTTTTGCTGTGCAGAAGCTTTTTAGTTTGATGTAGTCCCATTTATTTATTTATTTTCTTTGTTTCCCTTGCCTGAGGAGATATATCAGCAAAAATATTGCTACAAGAAATGTCTGAAATTTTACTGCCTGTGTTTTCTCCTAGGACTTTTTTTGGTTTCATGATTTATATTTAATTATTTAATCCATTTTGAGTTTATTCTTTTGTATAGTTTGCTTACTTTTAAAATGAGGACTATATATAATAACACTTATCCTAGGTTGATTGTGAAGACTGACTTAATTCTTATAAAGTACCCAGAATTTGGCATTAGGAAAGTGTTAACTAAGATCTGTGAAGCAAGGAGCTTCATTTATCTGACTGCATTTCATTGGCATTTTCTTGTGATTAGTCAAACTGCCTACAAATTCTCCAATAAGAATGCCAGGAAACATCAGCCTGGGGTGACCCTGAGAACTGTCCTTCCAGAGGCAGACTGCCATGGAGCTGACCAGCTAAAGATCTGTAGGCCCTGGGTAGTATAGTCAGTGGATTGAGCACAGGCCTGTGAACCAAAGGGTCACCAGTTCGATTCCCAGTCAGAGCACATGCCTGGGTTGTGGGCCAGGTCCCCAGTTGGGGGCATGTGAGAGGCAACCACACATTGATGTTTCTCTCCCTTTCTTTCTCTTTCCCTTCCCCTCTCTCTAAAAATAAATACAATCTTTTTTAGAAAAAGATCTAAATCTCTTTGTAGAATAAGAAGTCATGGCTGGGGCTCTCAGCTGAGCAGCAGGACGCGAGGGAAGAAGTGAGCAGGAGCATTTAGTCTGCGGAGGCGCTGGCACAGACGACTAGGGCTATCTCAGCTCTCTGGGCAACCCCAGGTCTAAAAAAATCTCTTGAAGTAAGAGGGTCGGATTCACAGCAGGCCCATATTACGGGTTTTTTAAGTTCTTGTAGTTTCCAGGGGTTGCAGGGTATGAGAAATGACTTGATTGTATAATTTGGGCCTGTAGGAGGTGGAGTGGAAGGAAGAGTATGTCTCCCTGCCCTCAACCAGGCAAGAGACTGCATTTTACAAATCCCCCAAGTACAAAGTCTTTTTTTTTTCTTTTTAATCCCATGAGAAATTTTTTTTAAATTTCAGTAACTGAACAAAAAGGAGAGGCCACTGGAGCTGATTTGGGCCCCTGGGCCAGAGGGTATAGCCATGAGCCCAGGAGTGTAAGGAAGAGAGGTCAGAGCCTCAGCTCTGAGTCACCAGCAGAGTGGCTGCCTTTGTTCGAAGCTGGTCACTACAAGTCACCCACGGTGCTTCCTGCACTCCCTCCCGCTCAGGAATGCCTGAAAATTCTGCCAGAAAAGTGAGGCCTGGGATAAGGGAGTCTGCCCACCAAAGCTGCCAGGGAAATGTGTCCAGGCCAGTCTCTATCCTGGGTGCAGGTGGGCCCAGGCTCAGCTCTGGCCTGCCCTTCCCTGGAAGATCCCTGGTTCTGTTAGGTCACTAGAAGGATCTCTGGGAGCAGGCTGCAGGGCTGTGGGTGGAGCATAGGCCAGGTCATAAACACGGCTTCATTTGTAGTAATTCCGTGTTTAGACACTTTATGAGGGCCTTGTGTGTGCTCTCGCTCTTGGCCCCACTAAGGTTGGACCTGGGCCCAGGACAGGGAACCTGATAACCTGGCCTTGTCACTCAGAAGTACCCTGCTACCTATAGGATGCGTTCGGTCTTCTTATCCTATTCCACTACCCAAGGCACTCCCCCGTATTCACCTCCAACCACAGAGCAGTTGAAGAGAAAGTACTAGTCCTTCCTGTGTGGTCTCTTTTCTCTCCACTGCCCACCCTGAGAACCACTGACAGGGTACTTTCAGAATATGGGCAGCCAGGAGCACCCAGCCACTTTAAGCTTTGACATTAAGAAAATATATACATTTTCAGGCATCTTTGCGCAGCCGAACCTCCTCCTGAGGTCAGCCAGGCTACCACAGTCCCACCAAGCTAATGATAATGAGTTTGGTGTAAGGGGGTGGGAGTGGGCATTTGACTGAAAGACAGCTGTTGCTTCTGGGGAAAAGAAAGAAAATGCTATATATTTTTTCCCAGGATCTATAACATTCTTCACAAATGTTATTCTCTTATTAGCATTTGTGGCACCCACAGGAGCCCAGTGATACCATTAGTCCTGGTTTTGTGGATGGAAAAACTAAGCCATACACCAGGTCTGCAGGTTCTAATTCAGCAGCTGGAACAGAGCACTTTTCCTCTTTTCAGACTAGAATTGTATCTCATTTCCATAAACAAAATACTCAGGAGAATATGGCTTATCTACTTCAAATAAGTGTCTTCTTAAATACAGTTTGATGGCTTTGGGGCATACACATTCTGTCTAGACATATGATAGCTTTCAAATACCATATGGTTGGACCAGACTGATTAGTGATGGTTTTGCAAATGTTAGATGAACCTTCTGGAGTGTTGGAGGCCCTTAGCAGCCCCAGCCCAACCCAAGGCAACATAGGGAATTTTTGTAAGTGTAGGAGTCCAAAAGGTATCTTCACTCAACATAAAGAATACTAAGACCTAGCTTTGATATTAAGAAAATATATATATCATTTTAAAACTACATTTGCCCTATTTATCTCTCAAAAATGCTTGCTGAAGTTTAGTCCATTCAGTGCAGGAATGGTAAGTCCAGCCTATGTTTGAGCCGACAGATTGGTAGTCGGCATTTCGAGAACTGGTGACTCTGGTCTATTTCACGCACGGAGAGAGAAAATCCCTGTGATATGCAAAGTAGAAACAAGCGAGCAAACATGGCAAAAGTCTGTCTAGGAACCCATCCAAAATTTCCCATTAGCTGGTGGTTTTTACGGAACTTACAGACAAAGAAAGGGAGGATGCATTTCTGCTGTGATGGCCCGGCGTACAAGCCAGAGAACATTCCTGTTCTCCAAAGGGTAGAAAACCCACATTTTCACTCGGTGAATATTTATTGAGTGCCTTCTCTGTGCCAGGCATTAAGAAACAAAAACACAAGACACAGTTTCTATTATTAGGGCTGCCAGCCTGACCGGAGGCAAGCATGGGGAGAAATTGTGGCTCAGTATAATGTGAGCTACAACTAAAGTTTGTATGAGATGCTGTGGCCACACAAAGGAGAAGTTCTCTGTCAAGTTGGAGACTATTCATAGAGGAGGTAAGGCTCTAGAGTTCTCATAACTGGAGTGGCGAGAGAAGAGGCATGGTGGCAAGAACAGCAGGTGCAAAGGCAGGGAGGCAGACAGTCGGATTATTAGAATTTGGACAGCTGGGAGCACCCGGTCACTCAGATCGCTAAGATCAGAGGGCTCATGAATGGGTGGGATCAGGGAGTCATGAAGGGTGTTGTGTGCTCTGCCAGGGAGCTCAGGATTTATACGTAGGACATTAGGGAACCTGTTATAGGATTAAAGGGAAGCAGAAGCATTCAGTATGGTCAGACAACTTTTTAAAAGATCATTCTAGTGGCTTCTACTAGAGAATTTATTAGAGGAGATCGAGAAAAACTGGTGATTGCCTTAGAAGCATGGGCCCAGACTTCAAAAAGACCCTTGCATTTCCCCATACAATACAGTACAGTAATTAAAAGATTAGCCTGGAGCCAGATAGTTTCAGGTTCAAGCTTCAGCTATGCCATATGGTAGCTGTGTGACCTTAGGGAAGTCACTTAACTTTTCTGAGCCTGTTTCATCATCTGTGAAACCAAGATAATAATGGTTATTATGATTAAATGAGATGATGCAGTAAAGTGCTTAGCATAGTGCCCTGCACAGAGCACTTAGCTCATTCACATATGCATGAGGTCTGTCTAGAAAAAATCCAGCCATTGTTAATATAACTAGAACGGTTTGTGCAACATCGACGTAACCTGGCAGCCAAGGAGAGTGGACTGGAGTGCGCATGTGTGAACAATGATGAGTGGGAGTGGTAGACGCTGCTGAGTGAGCATGTGTACTGTGTGGCCATCACATCCAACATGCCTGAGTGAGTAGTGCAACGAATCTGCATCAAATTTTCATTAAGCTAAAAAATTCCTCCACAGAAACTATTCGGATGTTTCAGAAGGCTGTAGCTGCAGGCAACTGGTCATTGGCAGTTTCATCACGACAACACACCCGCTCACGCATCATGTCTCATGCAGAGTATTTAGGCAAAACATCAAATGACCCAGTTGACTCAGCGCCCCTAGAGCCCAGATTTGGTGCTCTGCAATTTCTGGGTTTTCCCAACTGAAATCATCTTTGAAAGGGAAGAGATTTCAGACTGTGTATGAGACTCAGGAAAATACAGCAAGGCAGCTGATAGCAATTGGGAGAACTATGTGAGGTCCCAAGATGCCTGCTTTCAAGGGGACTGAGGAGGTGTCATTGTCCTATGTACAATACTTCTTGTATCTGTTATGTTCTTCAACAAATGTCTCTGTATTTACTGTTACGTGTCTGGATACCTTCTGGACAGACTTTGTATATTTAAATTCCTCCCATGGGCTGGGCAATGAGGATACATGGTGAGCAAATCCCTAAGTCCCTGTTCCACATGAATCCTAGAGTCTATGGGAGAGGCAAGGATTAAACAAAGCTCCCCATAAGCAATTACATAGTTATTGATGGAGTTCTACGACATGCTTTGAGCACATACGGGGTTGAGGGCAGGAGGAATGGCTTTAGCAGGAGAATCAGCAAAAGCCTTTAGGCTGACACTGGAAGGATAAATAAGAATGACTCAGGCAGAGAGATGGAGAGTTGTTTAGGCAGAAGAAATAAAGTAAAGGGCCTGGTGTGTTTGAGGATCTGGTGGGGAGCAAGGCTGGAGAGGCAGAATGGGGTTGGGTCACAGCCTTCTAAGCCTCAGTGAGGATTTGAAGTTTTATCCACAGTGCTGGGAGGAGTCAGTGCTGGCCTCCTTTCCTCCCCTCAGCCCTCGCACGGGAGCGATATGGTCCAGTGGCCTTTCAAGAAGCTCCTGGGCTGGCTGTGTGCAGTAACTATTAGGAATTACTTAGCGCACAGACCTCCAGCAGCCGTGGGGCCTCTGCCAGGCCGGCCTGGCACGATCCACTGAGACCACAGGCAACACTTGGGCTGACGTGGCGGCAACGGGAGAGACCTTGACTGTGTTTTGATAGAGTTTCACTGAATTTGCCAAAGCTTTGTCACATGTTTTCTCAGGTACTTGACATGCCAAGGACAGGCAAGGACTTGTTGGGGGCGGGGGTTGCAGAGAGAGAACAGATGAGAGAGCAACACAGGTGATCAGGCTGCCTGGGACTGGCACTGGCCCAGGTTGCTGCTGATGGGACCCAGGAAAAGGTGACAGTTCTGGGCACTCACTGTCCACTGGCAGTCGATGTTGCAGATTCATATCCCTGGCAACCAGGCAGGCCAACAACACGTGCAAAATGCAGACTCACTGGCCTAGAACGTCCTGTAACTCCTCTCAGCACTGGGAGAACTCACCTACCTGTCTCAGCCATCAGCCCCCAAATCCCTCCTCCAAGGCAAGACAAGAAGCCAGGGATCAAGCCAGACACAGTTTTTTCATGTTGTCAGAGAAACATAAACTGCAGTATTGTTCTCCCCCATAAGGAACAATCGATATATATGGAAATGAATAATTTTCTATACAACTACAAATCTGCTTTTCTTCTGAACAACAAACAATCCATCAGCTGTTCTTGCAACACAAAAGCTGACCAAACTTCAGGTAAGGTGGTCATCTGTGAATGTACAGGGAAGAATTTCAGACTTAATTGGCCATCATACCCTTTCATCTCTCATCTGGGCCAAGCCCAACAGATTTCCTTCCTTAAGTCAATCTGTTTCAGGCCTGTGGGTCTGTCCCTGTCCAGACAGGGCACGCTGTATCTCCAGTGTCTCTCTGTTTGGGAACAAGGCTCATTCACCTCTAATTTTGAGATTAATTGGCTTCAATTTCTTCATTTTATTTCTTCTGCCATTTCCATAAGGAAATGCTAGAACTAATTCTTTTCTTCAAAGGAAAGTGACTCTAATCTGAGTGGGAAGGTGTATGGGGCACTGCGCTGTTTTAGCTCCTTCAGTGGCCCAGTCTCTCATGGGCTCCTCCTTGCTTGCCCTGTAAGATGGCTGCTACAGCATGTTCTGCCAGCTTTTGCAAGCCCGGGGCGGTTTGGGGGTGGGGCGGGGGCCAGGAGGCAGGGGTGGGAACTCTAGCTCTGACACTGTCCTTACACAATGTTTTCCAGACAATACTGCCCAAACGTCTTTTCAGATGCTTAAGTTCAGTAATGTAACTTCCGTTCTCTGTGTCTACTCCCTCCTTTATCCAGTGAGGGCCTGTACTTACTCATCACTTAGGCCCTCCTTAGCTCTAATGATTTTCTGATATCCTGACATTCTCAGCTGTTTGTCTTACTTGGTTTGGTATTCCTGTAGAAACACAAGTCCTACATATGAGAAGGCAGAAATATTTCCTCAGCGATTCTGAATGTTGGAAGCCCTAATCCCCGAAGTGGTGGCACTTGGAGGTGGGGCTTTTGGGAAGTAATTAGGGTTAGATGAGGTCGTGAGGGTGGGTCCCTCATGATGAGATTAGTGTCGTTATAAGAAGAGACACCAGAGAGGTCGCACACTCTCTCTCTCTCTTCTCCCTTCCCTCCCTCCCTGCCCAAGCACACACACAGAAAGGCCAGTCAAGAACACAGCTAGAAGGCCATCACCTTCGAGGCAGGAAGAAAGCTTTCACCAGAAAGGAAACTGGCCCATGCCTCACTTGGACTTCCAGCCTCCAAACTGGGAGAAGTAAATTTCTGTTGTTAAAGCCACCCAGTCCATGGGATTTTGTTCCGGCAGCCAGGGCAAATGAGAATAGCAAGCATTCTCCAGGACAGTCACGGTGCCTGAGCCCTGGATATGTTCATGCTGAAAGAAGACCACCCTCATGGAGTCAGAGCAATATGAATGTGCCATGAAATAAGGAAAAGCAGAGGTTTTCATGTTTTAAATGTTTAATTACACATTAAGGTTTGGTGTTGATTGTTCAACTGAAGATAACCAGTACTGCTGCATGATTTCCCACATGGTTGTTTCGTTAGGGGTGGGAATTGCCTGTACTAGACGGTAAAGCACTTTACAGAAGCACTCAGAAAGCAGCCATGGGAAATCCATGACCCACCTCCACTCACCTTTGGAGTAGGAAGGGTAGGAGTTATAAAAGTATATTCATCAGAATTAAACAAGAAAATGAATGTCCTCTATACAAAATCAATTCCTGAAACATGTCATTTCAGCACTAGAATAATTTTCATGGCACAACTTTTAGCTCCACTGGAAATGACAATGCAAGTGTCACTCTGAACACCATACATCGTAAATGGCATGTGTGTGTTCTCATCCTTTCAGAACCAGCTCGAATGTCTTGTCTTCTGTGACTTTTCTAAATGTCATTTGAAAATGACATTTGTGTATTTTTACATTCCGTGGTCCTCATACAGAATGTATTCATCTTTCCTCAGGGCTTTCATTGCAACTTGCTTTGACTTCCATAAGGCATTTATCATATCATAGTACAAAAAGATGGTGTCCTTTCTGTCCTGCTAGATAGTGAACTCTCTGAGGGGAAGGCCATGGATATTCAATAGAAGCTTGACTGAATGAATGAATGAGTGAGTGAGTGAATGCTCCTTTGATTATGACTCATTCCTCATTTACCCTAGACTTCCAAAGACTCTGACTCAGCTACTAGACTGAGGCTCTCCCCCCTCCATCTGCCCATCTATTATATATGCTATGAACAATAGTAAACATTGTTATTTTTGTTTTTCTGGCTCAGAATCTCTAATGATCCATGGGAGCAACTGGGATGCAGAGCCAATAAGCTCTAAAGGTCACAAATAAAGATATATGTGACATTATTATTATTTTAATAACATTTGTTCCAATTGTTGTTTTGCCCATATTTCAAAAACCTCTTGCCATTCATTTATCCTAAGATTGTTGACACTTCACAACTGCCAAAAGTCCACTATAAGAACATAGACTGTTATGTGGCCCTAATTTGAGAGGACTACCCTCATGCTTACTAGGGAATGACTCTCTTATAGTTTATAGTTTTAACCAACTGCTTTTTAAATAAAAGAAAACCAATTATTCTGATAACAATCCAAATGTTAAATTTTGTTAAATCATGAGCAAACTACGTTTTCAGGATAGAGTCTGGGCAGAACTTCCCATCAGCTACTGAGTCTATTGTGTGGTAGAATGAAGGAGGAAACAGTGTTACCCCCAAGTGCTTGAATGCCCCTTATATATATTTTCTCCTTTCTTCTGTGCTGGAATCCAGCCCAGGTTTTATTCCTTATTAACCTTGATCATGGTTGGCCATATCCTAAATGCTACCCCCAAGGAAATCTCCTCGAGGTATGGAGGGTCAAATAGTCAAAGACGAATAAGGCAGCAGGCATAGGGATATGTCACGGTAGAAGGGCACAGAGCGAGGCCGCCTTTTTAAGCAAGGTTCCTGACCTCATATCATCCCAGGCAGGTAGTCATCCTCGAGGCCACTGTGATGGATGTGAGCACACTGAGGGGTATGTAGAAAAGACTAGAGATTCTGGAGTGTTTTTTAATGAAGTTCTTAATTAATTTTTCCTACCTCTCTTCTCCTTCCTTCCTTTCTTCCTTCTTTTTTTTCCTTCCTTCCTTCCTTCCTTCTTTTCTTTTTTCCTTCCACAAGTATTTATTGAGTACTTCCTATGACCTAGGCACTGTCCCAGGCTTGGGGAAAACAGCAGTGACTAAAACCAGGTGCCTGTACCCCATGGAGATTGTACTCTGGTAGAAGAAAGAGGTAATAAATAAGTAAATAAATAATTTGTAATTTCAGGAACAAACTATTTTATGAAAAATAAAAGGGAGCAGCCCTGGCTGGCATAGCCCAGTGAGTTGAGCACAGGCTGCGAACCAAAGCATCGCAGGTTCGATTCCCAGCCAGGGCACATCCCTGGGTTGCAGGCCACGGCCCCCAGCAACTGCACATTGATGTTTCTCTCTCTCTTTCTCCCTCCCTTCCCTCTCTAAAAAATAATAAATAAAATCTTTAAAAAATAATAAAAAATAAAAGGGAGCAAAGAATATGTACTATGGGGGCAGTTCTTAAAAAAATCAGCATAGAATTACTACATGATCCACCACTTCCATTTCTGTGTGTATGTATACCCAAAACAATTGATAGCAGGGCCTCAAACAGGTACACTCATGGACCCCGCCAGTCCAAATTCCCATAGAGTCAGCCCCCCAGAGAGACTCACTTCTTAAGGGCATGCTTTGAAGCAAGCAGGAGACAAGATTAGTTCGTTGCATGGATTGGCTGGACTTGCTTTGACGGATCCACTAATTGCTCTTACTGAGCCTCCAGGCTGGTTTCTACTGATAGCCACAGAGGAAGGAGAGAGCAATTAGTGGGAAGAAACCTATTCAAGAGTCACCTTCACAATTGAAGAGGCACCATGCCAAATGAGTAAGACCTGTGGAAATGCTGTAAAACAGCCTTTCTTCTCAAGTTTTCATACATTAACCACTTTTGTACTGGCTCTTCCACAGGACTGAGTGTACAGAGTGTGCCTACATCAGCCCCGTTGCCTACTTCTTCGCCTGCAAAGATTGTCTCGCCAACGGCCTTCTGGACGAGCTCGCCACAGAGCCCTTCGGCCTCTCCCACCAGTGGCACACCCAGCAACTCAGTGCTCCCAGTTACAGTGCCATCAGTGCAGACAGCTCTACCCCCTAAGAATGTTTCTGAAGACCCCAGAGAGCAGGAGACCACCTTGACGTGGGACGGCACAAACAGAGACCCATTATCAACAAGCAGTGGGGTCCACTTAATACCCATGCCCACGGAACACAGCTCGGGCACTCCAGAGGCAAGTGTGCCAGCTACAGGGTCACGGTCCCCTACTGAGTCTCCTGCACACACCTCCCCTCAGACTTCGGCCTCATCACCTCCAACCCTATTGACCTCACCACCAGAGGTTTCCTCCATCTCTGACAGCACCAGTGAGAGCTCCACTGAGCCCAGAACCACGAGCACAGGAGCCTCAACCACCCCAGAGTCCCCAGCAGAGGAGTACAGCTCTAGCCTCACCCCCACTTCACATGCCACCTCGGAGCCGGTGCCCCTGGAGACAACACCCCAAACAACCGTGCCAGCCAAAGTGACCTGTATTCTGGTAGATATAGAGACCACCACCGCCTCCCCCAGAGTGGTCATGCGGGAAGTGGAGCATGCACTAAGTTCAGGTGAGTCTCCGTCTAGAACACTACTCGCATTCTTGACTATGTGGAGGCGTTAAGAAAGTTCAGTTCACTGAACACGATCGATCAACTTTGAATTTTAAGAGTAAAATCTGAGCTGAAGTATCATTCACAAGAATTTCCACAGGAGTGCAAACTTTACTTAATAGTTTCATAGTAATTTCCACATGATATCTCATTAATTGCAGCCAATTGCCAACTCTGTGATTTGTCTTTACGTATGTCACAGGGATTGTAAATGAATTAAGACCATGTAGGTAAAAAGATTAATAGCATGGCTTTTAGTTCAGCTTCCTAGGTTTCAGTTCTGGATCCTGACCTTGGGCAAGTTATTCCATCTCTTTGTATCCTCATCTGTCAAAGGGGAGTAACACAGGTTCTACAGCATACGGTTCTTGTAGAGATTAAATGAAATGACATATAAAGTGCTTAGAACAGTTCCTGACAGGGTGTAAGTGCTCAGGAGATGGCAGTGTTATAATTTCGCTCAGTGGATCAACAAAGTGTTTGTGGAAACCAGCTAAAAAAGTAGGGTGGAGGTACAGAGAACTTATTTGTTCCTATAGTCATTGATCTATTTCATGGGAAAGACAATAAATTTTATGGGACATCAAAATTGTTTTTATTTTCCCAGCAACCCTGAGAAGTAGTAGTATTTTTATCTTGATTTTACGATCTTGGAAACTATGGTGGAGAGAGATTTAGGGTCTTTTCTGAGGTCACATGCCTTTGGCATTGGCTCGGAGACTGTAATCATTAGGGCACTGAGCAGGAAAAGGATTTAGTGGGGACATTTGGAATCTTGATTAAGAAACAGGGTGGTGAGAACAGCCAGAAGGTGAAGGGGGGACGTGGAGCTATAGCCCCTTCCCTGGGTAGTCCTGTGTTGGGGTTAGACCGAGAGGGGGACTTGCCGGGGGCAGAACCTCAGCATGACCACCTGCAGTCAAAGGAATGGCTGTGAGGAGAAACTGATATCTTTTAACAAACACTAAACAATCACAATGAATAGAAATTCTATTAGACCGTGGAGGGGAGAGAGATGAAGCTAAGATTAACAAGACCTGATTCCTCATGGAAGAGCTCAGAGTTTATTAGGAACAAAGTCCCAAAGAATTACAAATTCTTACTTCAAAGACTCAATTTATCAGTGAAAGTTCCAAAAAAGGGAGGTGCAGTCAAACGGGGATAAAGGAGTAAATTACAAAGGTTTGGATGGGGTACAGGGGGACCACAGGGGACCATAAAGGGCAGAGCTGCTGTGAGGCAGGCCTAGGCAGAGAGAAGAGTAGCCCGAACCCAGAGCGGAGGGCCTTGTAGGATAGACCACCTTGAGAGGGGTAGTGACTCTTGGTTGAGAGACGCAGCTCACCCAGGGTCAACCTCCTGAGAGTGAAGGAAATCAGTACTCTGCCCCCACTGTCCCCCTTCCCTCTGATATGCTGCCAGAAGCCAAGGGCCAGGAAATCCATTGACGTGATCCTACAGGTCAGACTCCTAGAGGGCTGGTCAGAGAGCATGGTGGAGAAGAGTGGGGAGTGGGTCTGCAGAGGTGAAGGGAAGAAATTTGGCACACCAGATTCGAACATGGATTCCTCTGCACAGCCCCCATCCCATTAGCACCCTGTTGATTCCTCCAGCCCGCACTCACCACACTGCACCGAGATGTGCCCTTTCTGTCTCTGTCTCCGCCCCTGCTTCGGCCCCACCCCAGAACTTCTGCCTGATGCTTTCCATGCTCCCAGCATGCAGGCAACATCTCCAACCTAGCCTCGGGACCTGGAGCAGAGTGCTGTTCACTTGGCTCAGCGTCTGAAGGACTGACCTTAACAAAGGTGCTATCAAAGTTCAGGTTCGCACGCAGTGGCCCGTCTGTTCTCTCTTTCCTTGTTCAGGCCCTCATCACCACCTGCGTGCAGCGTTGCTTCCGTTTGCTAACTGATCTTCCTTTTGCCGCTCTCTGCCCACTCTACTGTGCTCCAGACAGGGAACATCCACGAATTCTGAGATTGGCATGCAAGAATCTCCATAATCTGGTAGATCTTAGTGCTTTTCACAAGTGCTGTGATTTCATGGGCAAGAGTATCCAAAACATTTCTGTTCCAATACTCTAGCTTGTGTTTTAGACCACGTGTCTTGATTTCCTCAACTCTAAGCCAGCAGGGTCAAGAGGCACAAAACTAGCGTCAGAGCTGCGTCATGACCCTTTACATTTCTAAGGAACATTGTAGCCAGCAGGAACTCCAGGGCAAACGGATGAGGGAGTCATTGCATGACTGGAGAAAAGATAAGCGTGGCAGGGTAGAGGGAGATTGCTGAGCACGGGCCAGACTCCACAGACCCAACAGGATTTATCCCTATGATCTACTAAATCAAAAAATATTTATAAAGATGGTTGTGCAAATTTCCAAGAAGAGGAGTTTTTCAGCTTCAAAGCTGAATTGAATGAGTTTCTCACTCAAGAACTGGCTGAAGATGGCTACCCTGGAGTTGAGTCCGAGTTACACCAACCAGGACAGAAATTATTATTTTGGCCACCAGGATGCGGAATATTCTTGGTGAGAAGGGCTGATGAGGACAGGAATTGACTGCTGTGGCTCAGAAGAGGTTTGGCTTCTTGAGGGCAGTGCAGAGCTTTATGATGAAAAGGTGGCCGCAAGAGGTCTGTGTGCTGTTGCCCAGGCAGAGTCTCTGCGTCACAAACCCCTAGGAGGCCTTGCTATGTGGAGGGCCTGCTCTGGCGTGCTGCGGGTCGTCACGGAGAGTGGGGCCAAAGGCTGTGAGGTCGTCATGTCTGGGAAACTCTGTGGATAGAGGGCTAAATCCATGGAGTTTGTCCATGGTCTGATGACCCACAGTGGGGACCCTGTTAACTGCCACGTTGACACCGCCATGTACCACATGTTGCTCAGGTGGGGGTGTGCTGGGCCTCACAATGAAGATCATGCTTCCCTGGAACCCAAGTGGTAAGATGGGTCCCAGGAAGCCCCTGCCTGCCCATGTGAGCACTGTGGAACCCAGAGATGAAGTGCTGCCCCCCACCCCCATCTCAGAACACAAGGGTAGGAAGCCAGAGCCACCTGCCGTGCCCCGGCCAATGCCCACAGCATGACAGAGTCTCGTTGGCAGCTGGATCTGGGGTCTGGATGTTGCTCTATAAAGACCTTTAATAAAAGCTTTTTTAAAAGAAAAAAATATTATTATGCATTTTCTAAGCTCCTGTGCTTGATGCAAAGAAGTATAAGACCTATCTTATAAGATTTCATAGTTTAAATAGAAAAAAGGGCCCAGGGCACTCTTAATGTGAATGAAATGAACCGAGGTGGATGGACAGACCTTTGAGCAGATGTGATACAGTCTGTTCATTTCAAAGGGGAAGAATTATGTCCCAGAAGTTCGGAGTGCCTCACCCAAGGTCACACCACTCAGTGGCAGAGCTGGGCCCAGAGCCCAGATCCTTAAAACCACAGTCAAGTCTTCTTTCCGCACCCAGCACTGCCACACTGCTCCTCGCTCAGCCCTGCACCCCGGGCAGCACCCTTGACTGTGCTCACAGGTTACTGTTTGGGGGCGTTTTTGTTTAGAGATTTTGTGTTGCCTTAATAGTGACAGTAATAACATCACACTGTTGTTTAGCATCTTGTCTTATTCTGTGTGGGTTCACATAGCATATTTGTATTAATCCAAGAATTCATCAATTCAGCCACCAATGAATAACTCTAAAACAAGGCAATGGAGGTAAATTTGACTAGAGGAAATAGGGAAGATTCCATGATGGTGCTGAGTTGCAGGACATAAAAGAAATTTAGGCCTAAGGAGGCCATTGGAACCCCTGCCTGCAAAGGTAGGAGACCAGTGGCGTGACAGTTCATGCTGCACATGCCTGGCGTCAGAATGCACTCAGCAGCTGTAAGCACCAAAACTGCTCTTATCAAGGTATCCAATGCCCTTCACTTGGCCAAGTGTGAGGTTAATTCTTAGGCCTGGCTTCACCTGACCTTCAGCAGCATTTGACACAGTTGGTCACTGCCCTCATCTTTAAAACACTGTCTCTCTCCACTTGACCTCCAGGACACAATCTTTCTTGGTTCTTCACCCAACTGGCTGGCCGCTCCTTCTTAGCCTCTGTTGCCACATTTCACCCCTCATCTTCCTGCACCAGAGCACCCAGGGCCACTACTGCCCTCCTCTCTCCCTGACCTCTCCCCACTCACGCTCCCTCTTCTCTCCACGCCCATTCCTGAGATGATCTCATCCCGTCTCATGACTTAAAGTGCCATCCATATGCTGATAACCCTGACATGTAAAAATTCCATCCCTGTTTTGTTTCACTGAGCTAAAGACATGTATATCCAGCTGTCAACTAAGTTATATTCCCCATGCGTGTGGTTCACGGGCAGCGCACACTCAGTGTGTATATGATGAGTTACTGACTTCCTCAACCCTCAGCCTGCTCCTCCCTCAGCCTTTCCCCCTCTTGAGTCCTCAGGCTGAAAACCTTGGACAATCCTAAATTCCTTTCTTTTTCACATACTCCACATCCAGTCCACCAGAACCCAATATCCTCTCCTGCCTCTGTCGTACCTCACACACGTGACTTTAACAGTCCTGCAACTGATCTCACTACTCATTACACTCTTGCTGGGGAGGTCCTTTTCAAACCCAGAACAGCTCTGTCACTCCTCAGCTATAGCACTTCAACTGCTTCCCATGAGTGAGCGCAAACCACTGTCTGTGTTCTGGCTACAGTGCTCCGCACGATCTGAACCCACACAGCCTCCCTGCTCTCACTTCCTTTCACTGCTGCCTGCAGACACACTGGCAGCCTTACTGTTTCCTAACAGACCAGGGACACTCCTGCCTCCGGGCCTTAGTACTTACCATTTCCTGTGCCTAAAACATTTTCCCACCAGATCTCTAAGGACTCAGTTCTTGCCAGAAATGACAGCTAAGCAAAGTCTTGACACATGAAAAGAGAGCCTTTACTCACACTCCCATCTGAAATAGTAATCCCATCACTGCTGGTCCCCTTACCCTGCTTTATTTTCCTGTAGATCACTTGCCACTTTCTGACTTTATCTTATTTATTTGGTGAGTAGATGTTTCTATTACCAGACTGTCAACTCCGTGTGAGTGAGGACATTGTTCACAATGGGGAAGATGTACGTTACATCCAACCCCAGAATAGAGCCTCAAGAGCAATTGTTGAATAAATGAACGATAGTCAGCCAACCAATCCCAAGCATGCTGTTTAATCTCTCTGAGTCTCAGTCTTCTCTTCAGTACGACGGGAAGGGACAGTATCCACATGACAGGGTTATTGTCAGAGTTGGCTGAGATCATAAATTTGCAGCATAGTAATTATTAAGCAATGGCTCAGTCAACCCCTATGGTTGTTATTTTACCATGATTTACTGTTATTATTATTATAGTTTTGCTATCATTCTTCTTATTGTTGTTATGGTTATCATAATGAGTAGTGCCCACCATTTTCAACACACTTTTATTGAGCTTTTATGATGGGCCAGGCATCTGGCTGAGTACTGGGAGTTTGGCCATGAATAAAGCAGTCACTTCCTCATGGAGTTTACAATTTAGCATGTACCCAGCATGGCAAATAGCCTAGATTGGTGGGTCCCAGACACCTGGAGGGGAACAGTGCAGAAGAAGCAGGAAGGAAGATTTCAGGATAAGTGTGAGGGGACCCCTGAGGAGCTCTACTGGGCCATTGACAGTCACCAAAGGCTTTTGGTCGGTGGAAGGAAATGCTGAGAATTACATTTTAGGAGAACTCAAGTGGCAGAAATATGTGTGGTAAGTTCAGGAAGTTCAGGCCTGGAAACATGTAGACCAGTTTGTACTTGGTTTCTGGCTTGCCAGTATCACTGCAAGGCCATGTCACTTAACTGCTCTGACTGTAAGAGCTCTGAGCTATAAACTAGGCACAAGAGAGGCAATCCTTCAGGGTCCTTTTGGTTTATTCCACCATGCAAGTTGTTTGTTACAATCATCTTGTGCAAAAGAAATGAGATTCATATTCACATGAGGTTTACTGAGGATAGACATGTTCCAAGGATGGAGCTAGGGACTGAGGTGAGCTTGCTGTCTGCTCCACAGGTGAAGAAATGGGCTCCGAGAGATTAAGTGACTTACTCAAATTCTCACCAGAGTGCCTGGGCCAGAATTCAAATTCAGTTCTCCTGACTGTCCTTGAGTCAGGTGCTCCTTTCACTACACCCATCCTACCTGAATTTGTGGAAATGAAAATTTGGAGAGGACCAGCAGCCTCCAGAACTTCCTTGGAAACGAGTGACTCGGGATGCTGTCACATGCCGAGTGCTGCCTGCTATTCTAGGGGGTGTGGCTGCCCTGTGGGGGGAGAAGCGGGTGCTGGTAGCAGTCATCCACCCAGAAACATAAGTTTTGATTTTTTGCTTTTCAGTTTCCATTTTGCTCTTGAAGGAACAGAGAAAACGGTGATGTGTTAAATTTGGGTCATCGTGCATTATTAAGTCAGAGCTCCTCAAAGGTGGAAACTATGACTACAGAGTGTGTCTGTCTCCCTGAACCACCCTGAATGGCGCTGAGCACAATCAGGTGCTCAGCGCATGCTTCGGGGATGAACTGATGTTGCATACCAAGTTGTATTCGGAACATCATCAGTTCTTGTACACTGTAAAATCATAGTCATTCCACTTGTTGCAAAATGGTGTTCTCTTTTGTCTGTAAAATCCAAGTGTCCACTGGTCTTAGTGCTATCCTATACTTTCCATTACAAAAAGGACACATAATTATGAAAATGGGTAAAGGCCTTTGAACTTGAAATTGCTAATCTGAACCCCAGTATTTATTCAGCATGAACTGTTCTAATAAATATCGTTAAATAAGGGCACGAAGCAGCACCGACCTCTCAACATCTCTGCAGCCGCACCTGCAAGGGGCGCTCAGCTCCACGCGACTAGCCAGACTAACTCTTAAAATGCATATAGATTTGAGAAAAGAATTAACTCCTAGAAATGGTAAAAATAACTTTCAAAGTTGACATAGAAAATTTTTAGTTTTTATAAAACATGTAATACATGTAAAAAAATGTGTATTATAATAAGTTAATGACCATCATATTTAGATAACACTAAAATATGTTAAAGGTCAAAATAATGATTTAATTTTAAAAAATCACAAGTAAAAGAATATTAATGAACATGTACTGATCAGATTCTTTTGGAATGTCCAGAATATATCAAGAAGCAATAATTCTTTAAAGTATTATATCTAAGTTAGACTCAGTTTTACAAATATATTATCATTGTACATGCCCAGGCCCGGCCTCTTGTAGTAAACGGTGCGACTATCCTTTTAGTTCGCTGTCCACTCCCTGAGTCCTCACCATCACTGACTACTATTGATTCTTAATTCATAGCAGTATTCAATTTATTTACTTATTGTTACTTTCGCCCTAATGTCAAAGATCCCATACTCCCACCAGGAAAGCTTCCTAACAGGCTCCTTCATTTCCTACCAGAATGACAACCAAAGACAAATCTGGTTGGCTCACACATAATCTCACTACCACCAGCGTCCCAGGCCCTCTGGGGCATCTGCTGCTTTTAGGATTAAAGCCTCCACATCCTACAGGGTGGAGCTCCTGCCTGCTATCCCTGCTTCCTCTTGCCCCCTGCACCCCAATCCCCACCATACCTCTCCTTTCCCACCATGGTGGCTGCAGCTTTGGTCTCCTTGGATTTAAGGACTGACAAGTTAAAAATTGTTATAAACTCTCACTCACATATTTTTTCTTTTGTACTCAATTCTTTAAACGCAGACTAAACCTCAAAGCTTGCTAATGCCAGCTCCCACATGAAGCTCCAGCTGTCAGATTATATTTTAGATCAACATTACTCTGAATTCTTTCCCCCACTATGTTTATTTCTCCTTTGATTTACTTTTACTACTTAAATCTTAATCTGGTTCTGAAATAGTTACAAAAATAACCTTTCAAAAACATACGTCAAGGTAATAAAGTCAGCTAGTTACCATTTGTGTTGTCTACTAGATTACAACTCCCTACAACATATTTATGGCATAAATACAACATAGTGTAATTGTTTCAGTGTCCCCTCCCATTATATCCGCAGAGTTTCTGTCTCTGTGGAACAATTGCTTGTTGCTGCTTCAAATACTTCCATCAGTCATACATGACTGAAATGATTTTGGAAGTGCTTCCCTGAGGAAGAGAGAGCACAGAAGCTCAGCTGATATCGTTAATGAATCTACGGCTTGTTGGCTCACTGAGAAAACCGATTGGACTATGTCTGATTCCATATCCAGACTAAATCTTTACTGTAATCTTCTGACTCAGGAGCATGTCTTTTTAGCTACAAAATAATAACAGGGGAAAAGTGAGGATGGATCAGTACGCACCCATCATCTTTATCAGAAAAGGATCTAAAACATCCCACCCCAGGCAGGGGCACTGCATTCAGAGCACACATAATGGACGCCACACTGACAGTTTCCTCAGCATGCCTGCTTCTCAGGTCCCAGCAGAGAAAAATATTGGCCGATGTGAGACAGAATTTTATTTCGCAGTACCTTGCTTTTATCATTAGACTCGCCTTCAGGGGTGGACCACGGGCTCAAACACGAAGGTGAATTTAGGTTAAAATTATACGATCTCAGTAAGTCCATGGACGTGGGCCATCAAAAACAATCTGCTATATTTCTGTTTGGAGAAATTATGGGGTCATTCCAAAGCCAGGCTCCAGGAAAACAAGAATGTTACTGACCGTACAAACTCTGGCCTCGGACTGCCTGGTTCAGATCACACGGATGCCATTTGCTAGATGAGAGACTTGGGCCATTTTATTCGTCACTGGGTGTCACATTTTCCTCATCTATAAAATGAGGGTAATAATAGTACTGTGCTTGCCTTGTAAGATTCTTATTAGGATTAAATGAGACAAGTATATAACGTGCCTCTCGTAGTTAGCACTAAATAAACGTTAGCTGTTGTTATTATTACGGTTGGGTTTCTAATTCTCTGCGTGGATACCAACAACAGTTGGCATTTCTACACTTTGATTTTCTTAACTTAAAAAATATATTTAATGGTTGTAAACCATTTTAGGGCTCCCAAAGGATTATTACGATAAGTATTAGGTAATAAAGATCCATTTAAGCACCCTCCAAGAACACAATACAGAAAAGAATAATCCAAAAAGTGTGAACGAGAAAAATAACCATGTTCACATTTGAAATAGTAAGGCTTTCAGGACTCCTGGGAAATCCAAAGCAAAGGGTTAAAGAGTGCAAATGACTAGAGATTTCCAGCGGGGAGAAAAGAAATCTTGGGCAAGGGAGGGAGCGTACAAAGGCTGAGCTACAGGACTTGACCAGGGCCCCACTTGCCCCTGAGAATGCTGGGTAGAGCTAGAGGTTGCCCTCTTCTCTTAACTGGCATTGAAGTTCAGAAATTATTTTCCTTACAGAGTTTTTAACTATAAAACTATAGGGGCCTCAGTCTGGAAAAAGTTAAAACTTGCTAAAATACAGTATGCAAAAGCAGATTCCAGCCTGGCCTGGGTGATTAATTACATGGAGGCAAAGCTAAATGCACTAATGGTCTGTGCAGCTCCCTAAGTCCTTGGGCTGCAGTAATTACATTGATGTCCCTGCCCTTGGTCAGAGTGTTAGGACAGGAGATCTGAAACTGTGACTCTGCTCCACGTGTGTTCCATAATTAAAATGATAAATCTGCACACCGCTTACCAAACAGCATTAAGGCTCTGAGAATTACCTCCCTTCCTTCTCGCCAATGTCCTCTGAACCAAGGAAATACCAGTGTGGGAGGTCTTACTTCCCAAGACTGGTGAACCCCAGAGAAGTCTGAGTCTTCACCTGTAGGCTGCATGAGTCTCGCAAAGAGCAGCACATGCCAGCTTTTCCCCGCAGTATTGTTTGACCCCTGGTTATGCCGCATTTTCATCATTGCAGTACTAAGGAGATAGAGGAGAGGGTAACAACAAAAAACAAAACCTGTTTCCGTGTTCATGAAGGTGAATGGCAGCTCTTAGGCAAGGCAGTGACATGCTTTCTGCGATACATTATTTGCCTCAGCATGTCAGTCCCAGAGAGATGAGTTCAGGGTTGAGATCCCCAGGCTGGTCCTGAATGCTGACAGCCAGAGGCTACAAAAGGCTGGCTTCTCAGCCTACACGCATCTCCTCTGCCCACTGCCACACAGCTGGTTGTTCCGAACTGAAAATGCCCCAGGACATTTTTATTTGTAACTTCAATATGAATTGCATTAAGGATACTCAGATAGCAGAGAGATGCAGGGACCTTTTTTTCTCTTTCTGACTTGACTCATGAACAGAAATATCTGTTCTCCAACCAAGGAGTTTAGACCATCTCACTTGACACAGCCAACCCACTCATGCTGTAGATAGGACTTTTCAGAAGAGCAGGAAAGTTCTCCTCATCCACAACAAACAATAGAGGGGGTTCTCTGTTCTTTTTTCCCAGTTCTGCTCCAGAAATCTCTCCAACCCTGCCCTTCCCACCATCCTAGGGAGATCTGGAATAGGGCTGACACAGAGTTGAGATTCCCCACCCATGTCAAGGTGTGTTTCTCTTGGCCCAATAGAAGTTATAGTTCAGCACAGGCTGACCTATTCATTATAGAAAGTACTTTTAAAATAGTTATGATAGGCTTATAATGCCAGGCACTGTGAATCTGTCCCACAGGAGGGGTATGAAAAGGGCAGAAACTGACATAGAGCATGTTAAGGGACAGACTCTTAACATCACAGACCTAGAAGTGAAGTCTCTGTTCGTGCCTGCACTTATACCTGGGAGAGGCTGAGCCAGGACAGTTGTCCCTCCTGCGCCACATTCTGTCCAGTTTTGACCTCCACCAAGAAGCAGTATTTGTGACGCTGCCACATTCCCTGGACCAGTGGCAGGTGGTGACACTGGCACTGCTGGTCCCAGCTTCTTCCCTCCGTTCTTCCTGGCCTCTTCTGGGGGCTCCAGGGGCAGCTGACTTACCCCCGGCCCAGCTTCTCCTGCCTCCCCAGCCCCCTTGCGAATCTGGTTTTCCTGGGAACAGTATTCTCAGAAGCATGGTTTAAGTCCCTACATGAGTAGTATGCAAAATGATGAACTTTGTTTATTATAATAAAAACTAGTTTTGTTTTCATGTGAATTTTAGAGAAGAGTAAAACAACAGGTTGAATTTATGATTTCATAGCTATTATTGCTTAGGGTAAAGCTACAGGTAGTGGGTATCCAAAGAAAAACAATGTCTTGATTTAAAGACAGGCATTAAAAAAAAATAGCACAGGCAGTGTGGACATGGCAAAAACATGACAGTGTCATGGAGATGTCTGAATTTTAGAGATGCTGCCTGAAGTTCGGGCCGGCATCCTGTCCCTATTTACTGCCTCACTGCCAGTGCTTCATGGCTTTTGCTTGGGACAAGACCAAGGGGTAGAGAAGTTAAAAGGACGCAAAGCAGGTATCAAAAGGTCTGAGTTCTAGTCCCAGCTCTGCTGTTAATGGACTCTGATCTCAACTAAATGTCTCAATTTCTATAGACTTCCATCTTAACATCTGTAAAACTCAGAGGTTCGAGTCAATGAACCTCCTTAGAATTGTCTTTCAACAATGAAATTACACTATTCCATTGGTCATGATCTTGCTGAAAGCAAAACTTGAACTTGAGGTCCTCACTCATTTCTACTACCCAGGCTGCCTCAAATCTCCTCTAGATGCAAGGTTCTCCCCTGGCTTCAGAGTTTTATGGGGAAGGGGTGCCCAGGACTTGATTGGGACCTTTGTATTGCATTCTTGATGGACAAAGCATTTAAAACACACTAATTTGTAAAAGCACTCCATGCGGAAGCAAGTGTTTCATCAAGTTCAGCCCCCAGGAAGCAGTGGCGTGAATGATCGAACGAGTCCCCACGGACAGGCAGAGGTAGGGGCCCACGTGGGGCCATGGAGTCCAACAGGTATAAAGTGACTTCCCCAAGACTCCTCGGTTAACGTGTTTATTAATCCAGTCTCTGCGCCGGGTCTTCTCATCACAGAAAGTGGAAAAGCACAGGTTAGGGGAATCCAGCCTCCATGGTTGAACCCTCTCTTTGCCTAACCAGGTGAGGAGATTTTTTAAAAACTGCTTTATTGCCTAAACTCCAAAATGAAGATGCCCAACTAGCTCTGCCTAGCCACAGTCACCAAGGATTTTATGACTTATGACCAGGATTGCTTTTCCTAATGCTGCCATTACTGATCTTGGCGCAATACTACAGATGTCCCCTGGGGACTGTCGTTAGGCCAAGACTGCATTTGGAGCAGTCTCTGAGGAGAGTCTGTTAACAGCATCAGATGGAGGGGCCACCCGTGTCTGGGGAGGAATTCCCCTTCCCTACAGGCTCCCTTAGGTCTGGGCAGCGCCTCCAGGCGAACTGAACGAGAAGGAGTGCTCCCTGACATTGACCTGGGGCTACTGTGTGGTCACGAGCTTGTCCTACTGCTAAGGGAAAACAGATGAGGTGTCCCCTTTGCTATTCTTAGAAATCAGTCCATGCCACACATTATAGGTGTCAAAGGAGAGCCGGGACCCGGCGACCTAAATAGGTAGTTATAATAAATTTCAGGTGGGAAAGAAGTAAAGGGGACTCATTTGTGTTGGCAAAGATTGTAATTGTAAATGAAGTAAAGAAAGTTGAAAACCGTGATAACCAGGGACTGTGCTGACTTGAGTGCCCCGGTTGCATTAATTGCAGACCTGAGCTCCCCATGTCCTTAAAGCACAGCTGATGTTCCCACACAAGAGAGAAATGCAGGGAGAGGTCACAAGTACTTGCTGGGGCAAGTACAGCGATTTATGCTTCTGTAAACATTTTTAACCACATGCTACCTATGTAGGTAAAATCCCCCTCCCAATTAATCTAAATTACTGAGCTTCGACCCACTTTCACCCGTAACTGCAAGAAGACCCAAATCATCCCCCAGCCCCGAGTTAGGCCCGACTCCCAGGCAGCCAACAGAGCAGACAGAGCATGTGCTGGAGCAGCAGGCTTCGTCCACAAGCAGACACAGAGCTACCACTGACTGGTGCCCGGGGCAGCAGGAGAGCCATGTGAGGAGCAGCACAGACTCTGGAGCCTGCCCTGTGTCCCAGTTCTTCTACTTACCAACCATGTGGTTCCGGGCCCTTAGTGCCTCTGTGCCTGTTTCCTCCTTTAGACTATGGATGTAACAAGGGTGCCTCCCTAATGGAGAATTGCACAAATGGAAATAACCCAAGCTCATAGAACCGTGCCTGGCACAGAGTCAGTTACAAGAAAGTGTCCGTGGCCATCGTCGTCGTCACTGCCTGTTACTGCTGTCATCGCTGTCGTTTGGAGGAAGCAGTTGCAGTGTGTGACTGTTGCAGTGGAGATGGAGGGGGCTTCTCCCGGCAGAATGAAGAGAGATTCGGTCACACGCAGACTCTAACCTTCAAGCCCCTTTTCTCACCAGGTGCCCCTTCCCTCCACCAGCTCCTGCACAGACACCTGCTTTTAAAGAGAAAAAATTCCTTTGAGACAAAATGTTCCTTTCCTCTGGGTGACCTTGACTGAAGCAGCCGACACACTGTCTAAAATGGCCACCTGCTTCTATTCTCCATTTCTTACCTGCTCTCTGGACCAGGAAGGGGAAAGAAAAGAGCAAGAATATTGAAAAACAGTCAGGAGGATTGTTAAAGACTCTTCTCAAAATAGATCAGACATGCACAGACCCAGGAACTTGGTTAAAGCATTGTACTTAATGTGCATTCTAAGTAAGCTGACTGGAATTTCCAAGGAGAGTGTGGTTTAGGAGCCACCTACAGATAGGAGCAAGACACTTCTGTTTTGTCACCCCTGCAAAGTCCCCACCATCAGTTCCTGCCCCAGGCTGTCTTGGAGCAGTAGTGACTTTTTAAATGAGCATAGGACCACTGCAAAACCGCAGGCCTGCATGCGGGTGGTGTCTGCACTCTCCCCGGCAGCCGTGTGCTGGGCTTTCTTGTGCTGCAACAAGCCCCCATTCCCGCCGTTTGTGTTTTTTTCACAATATGGCAAAGGTTCAGGGGAACAGTGTGGTGGGGCTTTAAAACCTTCTTTCTACAACCCTTTCCAGTCGAGGTCAACTTTGAGTGCATTGAGGACCTGTCTGAAGACTAGGAATGAAAAATTACCTATTCAGGCTCTGCAGAATGTGGAGAATACGATTGTTTTAGACTCATTTAGTGGGCCCTGTGCCTGCAGGAAGGCACGGTTTTGTATTTCAGGATGACGACCCTACTCCAGGACTCATTCCAGTCCCAGACGCAGTAGATGTCACCGTTGTGCTAAACTCATGCACCTACTGAGGTCAAGAATTTGTTAGAGTTGGCTATTAGGTAAACAATGAATATACTGAGACAGAATTAAGGGAAAATCCACAAGTAAAACCAGTCTTTCCTAAGCTTCAAAGAAACATTTTGGCATCTAGTCCCAGAGTCACAAGATTCCCCATTAGTCAGGAAGATAACACAGAAAACACTGGAAGATGCAGAGAGCGGTCATCCGAAGCTACAGTCACGTCTTTCTGCACACGCAGTACCGTCAGCATCAAAGGGATGACCCACGTCCAAAAACTCCCTCAATGTCCTGTATGAGTCCCACGTGGACTGCACGTGACCGTCTGCCGTCCCTGTATGGTATAAACTAAACTATAAAAACGCACAGAACTATTTCCTTGAAATTCCCTAAGTCATGTCACAAACACTATATGAAAAACTTGTTTTAAAACAAGTCCTGTAAAAAGTTTATAAGAAAACCAGTGTTCAAGTAAACTGTGGAATATAAATACAACTATTTTTAAATAATTTTTTCTCTGCGTTATTTCATCGGTTCTGAAACTAATCTGATAAATCATATATATTATTTTCTTCTTCTCTATAGGTAATTAAAGCACTTGTAAAGAAATATGAATCACTAGACCAGGTGATAAGGATTTCCTAGCCTCCTGGACAATAATCTTTGAATCACTAACTTACTGGCCTTCAAAATAACAAAATTTACTTCATAAAATATTTCTTCCTGTAATAATATATAGTTTGGTTTAATTTAGGGGTGAAAAAATAATTTCCATTATTTTCTGGTATATCCTTAAAGAAGGGATCTTAAGTCCACTATGTGCTACCAGAAACTTGAGGATCTGATTTTTCAGGCCATCTTTAAGCCTCCTAGGGCTGTTACCACAGTTCACATAATGTTTGATTGCATTCAGTTTGGTTTCTAAGATAATAACAACCATGGCTAATCATTTACAAAGTCTTCTGGTTACGGTCTTTGTTTTTATAACAGTGGAGGACATCAGAACACTCCCTGAATCATACATCAGATCCCCAGTGAATTCAACATGTCCAGAGCAGATACCAACTCCCTGAGTTTGAGAATAAGAGAGCATCATGACTTCAATCTGTTCATTAGATTTATAAAAATACTGTAAACCTAACTCAGAATTGTTTGCATAGGTCATCTGTTGGCAGCATTTGCATAAAATAGTGGATTTGGGGAGGTGTATTTAGCTTTATCATGACAGATAAGTTACTACTCTGGAGATACGCATGTTTCTCGCACACCCAGTACGCTTCCCCACCCGCTAACACTCACACAGAATAAGAGCAGACGTGTCTATAGTAGGCACACTCTCAAAGGCTTTTCCAGATAAGCTTTTTAAAAGCAATCCTGGAAAGGAATTCATTAACTAAATGGGCCGAAAAGTTCTTTTTCTTTGAGAAGAGCTAGGTCCTTCCTCAAAAAGTTTCTTATGCTCCATTAAATTAAGTGTAGTATATTCTCATTACTCTTGCTACTAAGCAGGCCATCAGCCACAGGGTGCAGAGCTATGCAGTGCCTTCATAGCTACGACTTTCATACTGTACTTTTGAGGGCTTTTATTTTGAGGAAGGGAAAGGGGCATTTATCTGGATATGCAGCCTAAGTTATACATATTTCCTGTCATTCTAAAAGAGTGAATGTGTGAAGCAAAATTTTGCTATTAAACTTTGAAATTTAATATACCAGATTATTATATTGTCCACTAACTAGTTTATAGATTTTAAAAATAAAATGCATCCTACTGTTAAAAATTCTATGTAAATCAATCAATAAATAAATACTTGACAGAGCCTAGCTAAGCACTTTCTTTCAGAGGTTGTTCGGTTTCACCCCATCACAGCCTATTAATGTTATCATGTTTAAAGTGAGGAAAAAAGAAAATGCCTCAATGAGAAGCGTCCCTAGAGGAACATGTGAAGAACTGGGAATGCTGCTAAGCCCTGGGAGACAGGAGGCACATTTATGTTGCACGAGGGAGAGGCAGCTCAGTCAGGAGAGCCCCTTCCGAGTGTGGAAGACTTCCTGTGACCGTGAAGGGCTAGCAGCTGTGTGACAAAGAGAGCGGGTGTGTCTGTGGTGGGAGAGGCAGCTGTGGGGAGAAAGACCCCTTAAAATTATGCCAAAGTTTATCCCAGGAATGCACAGGGTACAGAACAGAGTCCAAGCAGGTCAAGAGATGACCTCCAGGGCAGCCTCCTCCCTCGAGCAGTCTAACCAGGTCTGGCCAGAAGCATGGCCTTCTGAGAGTCTGTACTCTGTCCCAACAGTTATCCCTAAAATAACTCTCCTCCGGCTCCATTGTCCCTGGGGACTCAAAAGCATGTGCTAAGCAGTGGTTGGTCCATAGCTGTAGAGTCATAGGAATAGATACTCAGGTAAGACCTGCCACAGGGGCCCCCATGATGGGTAGGTGAGGAGCCTGCAGCTGGGGGAACTTTCTTAGCACAGTGACTGAGCTCGAAGACTGCCAGTTATCTTCCTTGGACCAGTATCACATTTATTTGTTTGATGTTAAATGAATGAGTTAAAAACCCACTGTGGGCTAGAGAGTGTAGTTGGGGCCAAGAGTGTGGTAAGAAGGGGAAAGAGATGCAAGATGACTAGGATTAGAATCTTCCTGGGGAAGCTCAACCCAGAATGTCAGAAAGAAGCAGACACAAAGAGCTAACGCACACAGCAACCGTGTAGTTTGCTCGGGGGTGTCAGAAAAGCTCTCAGCGTTGTCATAAAGAAAGAGTAGGAGTTGACCACACTGAGAAAAGGGCTGGGAAAGTAACCAGTGTACCAATGAGTAAAAATGCAAACTCTGGAATGGAATAGTCTCAGGTTCAAATCTTAGCTTACTCATTTACCAGATTATAAAACCTGAATCAAGCCCTTAATCTCTCTGAGCCTTAACTTTCTCATCCATACAGTGGGAATAATTCCACGCAACTCAGAAAGAGAATGAAATGAGATGATAGTTATAAAGTTCTCAGCACAGTGCCAGTGCAAAGTAATCAGCTGCAAATGCAGAATAGATTAATGGTACACTGAGAAATCCCCACCAAAGAGAGGCCCAAAATTCAAGAAGACTTTGCTTCACAGATTTTCAACAGCCCTCTGGGCAGGGAGAGCATGTTGGTATGGTGGGATATGCTAGCACAGTGGAATGTTCTTCTAACTTGGATTTTGAAATATACAGATAAATTTATTCCAACCGTCTCTTCATTTCTTCTGGCTCTTGGGATTTACAGAATAAGCCACATCCAGTCTGTAATTCAGATACTAATGAGGAAGAACTGTAATGCCAGCCACTATCCCATCCGCATACCCACTGCACTACCCAGGAAGCGTCCCTGGCTTCCTTCATAGGGCAAGGCTGCCCCTGCCCCAGCTATACTTTCCTTGCGTGCTCTTGCCCTGCTTTGTCTTGAAAAAAGAAGAGTAGGAGGAAAGGGGGAATTCCAGTCTAGTTGAAACAGAGCTCAGTAGGAAATGACATTCATTTTCACAAAGAGGAAATTAAGCCTTTTCTGCACCATATAAAGTTGTGCTGACATTGGCTCAGTCTCCCCCTCGTATGTTCAGACTGTAATGCCCTGAGGTGTGGAACCTCCCAGGGTGAGGTTTCCAGCTGCTTCTGAAAGTAGCAACCGCTGTGGAGGTGACAGGAAACTCAGGACACAAGCCCTCCTAGGCTAGGGGCCTGCTGAAGGTCTCCTAGTTCCAGAGGACCCGCACTACCAAGGCTGGCACCCTCTGAGGAGAGCCAATGGGTGGCAGAATAGTTAATAAGATGGTCCAAAGTACAATCTATTTTCCCTGACTTGCTTTGGCCCCAGAGTGGGCAGTGCCCACCCTCAGAAGTGCCCCTCTGCTCGGCTGCCCTCAAGGACCCATCGAGTGGAAAGTCACTTGCTAGCTCCAGCTCAGGTCACTCGGCCTCCCTGTGACCAAGAAAAGGTGGGCTTAAAGGGCCCTGTTTGAAGATGACCATAAATGAGGAGAGGCAAGTTGCTGTCACTTGATGTTTTTTAAAAGAAAGAACAGCACCTGAGTTGGGGAACTGCCTGATTTATCTTTAGAACAAGGTGGTGCATAAATAACTTCAGTAAATCACAGAATCGGAGGAGATCCAACTGCTCGGAGTGAGGGAAGAGACTTTGACAAAGGTCAATCCTACAATTCCCTGTATTAAACTATCCCTGGAGCATGAAAGAAGAGTTATAGGGAAGTCAACTATACCCCCATTTTTTTAAAGAGGGGAATTAAATTAAAAGACCAGCTTTTAAAACTGCTCCTAATTGCAATCACTGTACCTTTTTGAATCTTGAAATACTCCCAATTCCTTACATTGCAGTAATAACTCCTCTCACAAGCTCTTAAAGGAGCTGTCAACAGGCTTCCATGGACTTTGAATTGTTCTGATTTCATCCCAGTTTGGAGGCTGAGAAGCTAAGTGCAGTTTCAAAGTAGGAGTGGAGTTTTTTCATAAGGGGACCTGACCTCGGACTTTCTCTGTTGGATCTGGTCTGCATGTTTGAGCATTTGGTGCCATAATTCTATCTTGACAAAAGGAAAGAAAGAGAGAGAGAGACAGAGAAAGAGAGAGAGAGAGAGAGAGAAAGAAAGAAAGAAAGAAAGAAAGAAAGAAAGAAAGAAAGAAAGAAAGAAAGAAAGAAAGAAAGAAAGAAAGAAAGAAAGAAGGGAGGGAGGGAGGGAGGAAGGGAGGGAAGGAAAGAAAAGGAAGGAAGGAAGGAAGAAAGAAAGAGAAGAAAGAAAGAAGGAAGGAAGGAAGGAAGGAAGGAAGGAAGGAAGGAAGGAAGGAAGGAAGGAAGGAAGGAAGGAAGGAAGGAAGGAAAGGGAGGGAGGGAGGGAGGAAGGGAGGAAGGGAAGTATACTGATAGTTATGCTAACCATGCTCTAGGATTCCAGGAGCAAGGAGGTGGGCGTGTGCGTGTCCAGAAGTGTGGAAGCTCCGAAATGATGCAATACAACCTGTGCAGCCCTGGTTTTAGTCTCTATGTTAGCAGTGAACCTCCTTGGCTCACTTTTAGAAATGACAGGCATAGGTGTCTGACATAGCCTTCTTTCACGCAAAACTTTTGGGGAATTATTACGAAGTTAATTAGTAGACTGATCTGCTTCTTAGCTCTACTCTAATTCCTTTGGTGGGAAGGCTAATAAGAACGATATACAAAAGATGGGAAAAATAAAAAGAGACATGGCAAAATAATGTACAAATAATAAATCTCCAAAACTGTGGAGCAGACCTGCCCCCTTTGAGACCTAGTCCATGACAGATGGTCCCCAGTCCAGCACGGTACATTTGGAGAGGACTTGAGCATGGCGCACAGGGCGTCTCAGTTAATCCTCTGAGAACCGTGGGCGAGAGCAGAGCGGCTCTTCTTTCCCTGTCGCTGCGGGTGAGTGGTATGAGTGGACGGGGTTACATAGTTCATGGTCACATGGTTGATCGCAGGGGAACCACACTTGAACTCACGTGTTCAGACTCCAGATCTCTGATGCTCATTCCAGTGTGTCTCAGGTCCTGTTCATTTGCTGAGGTAGGAAATCATTTCCCAGGGGCCTGAAAGAGTAAATGGGGTCCCTAACACCAGCATTAGTGCCAAAAAGTCACTTTAACTAGAGAGGACAAGAGCTCAATTGATTCTTGGCATTTCTAAGGTGAAATAAAGCTGAAGTATATACATCACTAGCCCAAAGCTCACACAAAAAGTGTGTTGTGCTTCAAAGTAGTTGTCTTTGGAAGCAGCACGGTAATTCTTCCAAGGCTGCATGCCTAACGGGTTGTTGTTTTTAACTGTTCATTAACAGTTGCCTTTGGACCCAGATTTCAAACTACACAATAAAACATTCATGTTACTTTGTAATTGCACTAGGTTAATTCTGCAAGCAAAAAAATACTGTTACCTACCACACTTGACCTTATTTTTACACCAAACTTAACTTTATTCTCTATGAAGTCAAATTTACCTTTCAAGAATGAAAACTGGACACACTTCCAAAGAAGGAATATTTTTTTAAAGATTTTATTTATTTATTTTTAGAGAGGGAAGGGAGGGAGAAAGAGAGAGAGAGAAAAACATCAATGTGCAGTTGCTGGGGGCCGTGGCCTACAACCCAGGCATGTGCCCTGACTGGGAATCGAACCTGCGATGCTTTGGTTTACAGCCCACACTCAATCTACTGAGCTACACCAGCCAGGCAAGGAAGAATGTTTTTAAATGCTTTGGTTTGCTGGCATCGTTAATATTAGTGCATCTCCTACCACAACGACCCTTTTGAACTGGCCACGACTGATACAGCTGTGTGATTCTGGTTTCTTTAAAACCAACCATGTCAAATACTATGCAGTAACCCTTGAATAAAACACCCCAAGTCTCCCAGTATTTTGCAAATGGCAGAAAGAGAAGCCAGAACTTATAAGAGAAGAAAATAGGATTTCAGGAGATTTGTGTCCCCTACCCCTGTAAACGACAGCAGCAACAACAAATTGGTGTCATTATTACAAAGATAATCAAATGTTACTGTGGACTGTCCTTTGACCTCCAGGCCAGCCAAAAGGTCTTAACAAATATTGGCCATTTATCAGAACCTCACCTAGCATGAACAGCATTTTGGTAACAGAATCAAGACCCTGGGGTTTGTTCCAGCCCTGACTTCTGTGCAAACGGATCTGCAGTGAACGCCTTTCTCACCTGCTCTCCGGGCCTTCCCTCCCTCACAGGCAGCATCGCCGCCATCACGGTGGCTGTCATCGCCGTGGTGCTGCTGGTGTTTGGAGTCGCGGCCTATCTGAAGATCAGGTGAGACCCCCTCTTCTTTACAAAGGGAAGGATTCCGTTTTGTGGGGCTCCAGGCTGAGTCATTGTGCTGAATGCTTGTTTCTTAATAAGTAGCGTAGCTCTCGGATGTATTGGCAGGGAGGTGAAAATGGCCGGCGTGCCCCACAGTGGACAGGAATAGAGGGTACAGTGTCTGAAGCTTGGCAAAGCAGAGGAAGCGAGCTGGAGTGCACAGCAGGGTGACGCGATGGGACGAGAATGGACCTGGAGCCAGGAGACTGAGGCCTCCCCACTCTGCCCTTAACTCACGTCCCCACTGGGAGGGAGGAGCCCCGTGACTCCTGACCCTCGAGTGGTCTCGGCTGTGAAGTGGGCGACGGGGGTGAGCTCAGTGGTTCCCAAACACTGCAGTTCTAGTCACTGATGTGTAGTCGTGTGCCCAGTCTGTAAGGGAGTTTTCGTGGGCACTAAAGCAAAATGCTGAAAATATAGAAATGTGTGGTGTTTTCTATAAAATTATCCCCCCCCAAGATTATATCCTCATGTTTTTGGCTTAAAAATATCTTTTGTTATGAAATGAAGGTGATCACAGATGGTAGCTGAGATTTTACCTTTTTCAGACAAATAGAAAGTGGCAAAACCCTGGGAGCCCCCAATTTCTCTCCTGCTCTGTGACATCCCAAAGTTTCAGAATCACACCACTCACCCTGAATGTCCTTCCACCTGTGAAATGCCAAATGTCAAGTGCCAGTCCTAGTTGCCAGTCTGTGCAGTGCCCCTGAAAAGGGACAGAAGGACATTGCCACTGTGGTGAACACAGCCGCTCCTGACGTTTGTCTCCCAACAGCTGGAGCCATCTTTACAGAAGCTCCTTTGACCCTCTCCTGCACTCCCTTCAAAGCCCCGGTGGCTTCTCCAGGCCCTTCGAATTAAATCCTAACTCCTCAGGGTGGCCCTTGAGCTCATCCATGGACCCATCCTTGCCTACCTCTTCTCACTTGTCACAGCTGCCTCTCCTTTGTAACCACTGAGCTGCAGTCACACTGGCTTTCTCTCTGATGCTTACAACATGCGTAACAACATAAGTTAGAAGAAACATGGTACTAGGACAATGACACCTCAGTCCCCTTCAAAGTAGGCACCTTGGGACCTCACAGTTCTCCCAGTCGCCATCAGCTGCCCCATTGTATTTTCCTGAATCTCATCAACAGTCTGAAATCTCTTTCCCTTCAAAGGTGATTTTAGTTTTGGGAAAAGTCAGAAATTGCAGGGTGCCAAACCTGGGATGTAGAAGCGCTGAGTCACCTGAGTGATTTGATGTTTTGCCAAAAACTCTGCAGGAGACATGAGGCATGAGTGGGCATGTTGTTGTGATGAAGCTGCCAATCACCAGTTTCCCATAGCTGTGGCCTTCTGAATCATCCAAGTAGGTTCTATGGAGCAGTGTTCAAGCTTAACACAAAACTTGATGCAGACTCATTGCTCTACTCGCTGAGTCATCTTGAATGCGACAGCCACACAGTACACATGCTCACTCAACAGCACCTCCTGCCCCCACTGACTAGTGCAGTGAAGTCGTCATTGTTCATGCATGCACATCCCAGTCCACTTTCCTTCACTGCCAGGTTACATCACTGTCACGCAAACCATTCTTGTTATAGTAACAATGGCTGGATTTGGTCCAGACAGACCCGCATTCACTCAGGCACTGTTGTGTGCACTCACATACACTCCTGACTGGCTTCTCTCCACGCAGCAGTGCTTCTTCCTCAGGAGGCACCCTGTCATTCCCTCCTGCCCTGGCTCCCCATGCGGAGCTCACGCATTCAAGTTCTCATCCCTATGCACACATTGCCCTTGCTGCCCCTCTCCTGGCCCTTCCTCATCAACTCCAGTCACACTGAACAGACCAGTGCCCACTAGGGAACCCTCTCCAGCTCCTTCCCTTCTATCTCCCTCCATCTTTTGTTCTAAATGTGCACCCAATCAATCGGATGATGGTGCCAAGTAGAAGAGTGTCCTGTAATATCATCTATCCCTAAGGTACAAAGAATAGGAAAGCCAGGTTTGGAAGAGAAATTGGAATTAAAGGGCCACTACTACCTGCTTTTTTTAAGTCTTTATAAAAGCATCCTTACATCTTCTTCATGTAAAAAGAACCTCTCTCTTCATTAAGTCTACATTTCCTAGAGAAGCAACCTTAATTTTATGAATCATATCTGACTGAATGGTACTCTTTCTCATCTGGTTTAGTTACTAGTTTATTATTGCAGATACATTGTGTTTTAATTGTGAGTTAAATTGCATTTATGAACTAGTCTGGGAATCTCATTCCCAATTTATAACGAAGTTTCTTTTTCTTTTGGGGGCGGGATGTCAGTGCTCAAAAAAGAGACCTACGGATTAGTTTAGAGTCATTCTGGAATCACCACTGGTGAGCTTCTGAAGGGCTATGTCACCAAAAACACAACCTTCACTGGAGTGTGGCTTGAAATAGAAATTTTTCCCTTTGCCACACACTTGCCTAAAATGATATTGAAATAACTTAAGGATTCTTTTCTTGACTCGAAGCAAGCATTCAAGTTTACCATCTCAAACTCATCACCAACTATGGACAGGCAGTCTCAAACAGCGATTAAGAAAGAATTCAGACCCCACAAGCAGGGGGGCCTCAATTTAACTCCCAGTTCTACCATTTGGGAGCAGGTTCTCGTGTGACCCGAGCATGTTCTGGAACTTCACTCACCCTCCCACCCCTCCCTGGTAAAATAAGTGCTATGATTTTAACTCCTTGACAGCATTGCTGGGAGGGTTGCTAGATATTGCTTCCTAAGTACATAATAGCCCTGCCACTGCTGCTATCATCATCATCATCATCATCATCATCATCATCATCATCATCAAAGTGGTCACCTGGAAGGGTCCCCAACAATAGCACAGCTGCTTGATGATGGTTACTGAGTGTCAGCCATGTGCCAGGCGCCCTTCTGCGCCTGGGAGCAGGGGCGTCGCATCAGTGATGAGACATGGTCCTGCCCCCACAGAACTTGCTGCATTTGGGAAATTTCGTTAGCAGGCTATTTAAATAGGTTCTAATGAGTGCTGATTAAAATTGCATAACATTTTATTCTAGAAATTTAAACTATATTTTCTCAAGGCATTCTCAACACTAGATAAATGTGGTGAGTGATGAAATTGAATTAGCCATGGTTTCCTCCCCCAGATAGGTCTTCCCTCTGAAGTACAGAAAGGCCCCCAGTGGTATGAGGGCTGCTATTCATCTTTGGCACTACAAACCTCGGAATGAATAAAGTGATCAGATCTCTGTTTGAAAACCCCCTAAGGAAAACCCCACTCTGTTGATCTGTTAATTATTTTGGCAAAATGATGACATAAAGAGGTTAATAACTATCATGAATCTTAAGACTGAGCTAAAAAACCTCTTCAAGTGTTGTCGGCCAGATTCTTGGGAAGCCCCGCTAATCATTCATCAAAAATACATTTGGCTCAACTGACAGATGCGTGTGTGTGCATGTGCATGCATGTGTATGTGTGTACCTAAGGCTGGGTTTTGCCTTGGCTGGGAATTTATTTTATTCCTCTCATCCCAGATTTCTGAGAACAATAACACAACAAGAGGCCTGTAGTCTGTGGTTGTTTAGCTCACTTGGCTAGAGTAGCAAGGGACTGAAATCACAACCCATGAGGGAACCATTAGATTCTGGCCTGAAACGCAGGCTATGTCCCTGCAAATGCAAAAGACAAATCCACTTTGAGAGGTCAGCCTCACAACCAGAAAAAGGGTGCACCATGCAAGCTCTACTGGCAGTACCTTAGCAGTTTCACCTTCGCCCCCAAGTTCTACTTCCCTCTGAAAGCATCAGGAAACCATTAGCTATCTGTTTTCACAGTCCTATTCTTTGGGGACCATGACCACCAGTTTTGTCACAGTGTCCTCTGCCTAGAGAACCACATTTTCTGAGAGGTGAGCCACTTTTTGGATGTGGCTTTAAGAACCTTCCAGGGCTCTTCTCTGTTACCGACCCACCCCCACCGCCATCGTAGCCAACAGCAGTGCAATTGGGTTCTACCTACCATGTAGGCAAATTATAATCTCCTTGATATTTAGTATTTCCATCTGCAAAAGTAGTGCTAATAATACCTCTCTTTCAAGCTTGTTTCGAAGATGAAGTAATAAATGGAGAGTCCCTGGACAGACCAGATAGCATGGTGGTACAGAACACAGGCCTCGTATTCATCATTCTGTGGCAGTTTCTTCCTTTGTGAAATGGGGCTATGCTGATACTAACTCGTGATTGTTACAAGGGTTAAATTATGACACAAAGAAACATGCCGTGCCAGGTATGAGGATGATGAAAGGGCTAACTACTGTCGTCACTGTCATTAAAACGATGCTTGCTACTCGATGCTTAACAAAAACAGTCACGGCCAACTGTCCCACCCAGTTGGCATCAGGGAATCAAGGGAGAGGGCGTCCTCCGACAAGGGGAGAGATGGCGCAGTGGCTCCATTTTCTCATGTCCCATCGGGCAGGTTCAGGTGTGCTTTTTCTAAATGCCCGTGAAGTTGCCTCCATGTCAAAAGGTGATAAATAGAAATGATCTCTGAGCAGTCTGTATTCCAAGGCTTGTTTGCAAGTTTAAAAGAAAGCAAAGGCCTTGCCTGCCTCTTGCAGAAGGGTGCCTTTAATGAGTGGTGATTGAAGAATGAGGTAAGTCGGGTTTGTTTTATTTGCATTGGCTCAAAACCATTCAGCCACGAGATAATCCCCTGCGCAGGAGACCCTATCTGCTATCGCCAGCAATGTGGATGCTGCTATAATTAGGCATGCTGGTAACCCAGACAGACAAGACGGCTGTTCCCTTCACAAAAATAAATGTGATATTGATTTACAGACACAACAGGGCCTCGCTCTGAAGGCATCTTGTCAGAAGTCACCTGTTTCAATTTAAGTCTTCTGGTAATTATATTTTATACAACTGGATTCTTTCTGGTTGTTGTTAGGTTTAAAGAGTAGGCCCAGCCAGTCAGAAAGGCTAAGATCTCCTAGAATTTGTGACCTACCGGTTGCCTTTTTCAGATCAGCTTTGGCGTTCTGAAGGGCTAGGTGACTTGATTAGCCACCTCAACCTTTGCTGGGTTTCCTGGGTCTCAGCTCCAGAGGTTCTGCTTCAGTAGGTTGGGATGGGGCCCATGCATCAGCATTTGTCACGAGCTCACAGGTGATGCCAGTGCTGCTGGCCCGCATCTCCTAACACTCAAAACACACTCTTTGCTCTAGAGCTTCCAGGCAGACTGCCCGATGTTTCATGCCTCTGTTACTGTGGACACACTGATCCCTCTGTTGGAGGTATTTGGTCCACCTCGGTTTTATCTGGCCGATTCCAAGGTGCCTGGCCCTGAAGGGACCCCCTCCAAAAGTCTCCTCCCTACCCTCTCCGTGGTGAGTTCCTTGCTGCACATGCCTCCGCTGTAGCACTCACTTCCCTCACGGAACTGTGCACTCTGCCAGTCTCCTCCACCACGAGGATGTAAAGCCCCTGGCAGTACCTAGAATGTGAGAGTTGCTTTACAAACCTTGTTCCCTGAGGGAACAGCTCTGGAAGCATTAGGAAAGTTTAGGGCGAGCAGTATTTATTTCCTCCAAATCAGGAGAAACCAGGTTTAGAGAAGGGAAAGTCGTAGAAACCACCCACTCGCACTGGTTACCTCGAGACTCTGAACACGGTTAGAAAAAGATAGGGGCTCCCACGTGCAGACCTTTTTGTAATGAGTGTCTGCCAGTGTAATCTCTGGTAGATAATTTTAAAAAATAAAATTAAAAAATTGTGTCTGTTCCTTCAAAGTAAATGTGGTTATTTCAAGATTAGTTTGAAAGTAACTGCTTTTTAAAAGAAACCCAGACTTTGTAAAGAACACTTTGAAAATGATATATGGAAATGTTTCCGTCATTGGGATTTGGGTCATAAGAAGATGAAACTGATAGAATTCCTGAATTACGAGACTCATTCCATCCCTAACTTGCTACGGTAACTGTGGTCAAATACAATCACCCCTAATGGTCCAGGATTCTTGGCTTCAACATTGTAGCTCACAGTTCTCAGTTTTGGCAGATGAGCCATGATCGTGGAAGGTGTCAACATCAAGGGAAGCTGGGTGGAGGGCACATGGGAATTTATCTTTGTAGTTTTTCTATAAATCTAAAATCATTCCAATATAAGAAGTTAATTTTTTAAATTGTAGTTCAGTAGCTGCCACCCAGATGTGCTGTCTGTTCCTGCCCCAGAGCCTTTGCACTTGCCGTTCTCTCTGTCTGTAGGGTGCACTTTGGGTATCCATGTGGCTCACCCACATCTCCTTTATGTGTCTGCTCCGACGTCCTCTTAGTGGGACTTTCCCCGATCGCCATGTTCAAAAGTATAATCCCCACCTCCCACTTGGAGTTCCTCACTTCCCTTTCCCTGCGTTATTTTCCTCCATTGCATGTATTATCGTCTACCGTGTTATTTTTCATGTCTCATTTATTGTGTCTGACCCCACTAGAATGTAAGCTCCTTTAGGACAGGGATTTTGGTCTTTTAATTCACTGAAGTGTCCCCCAGGCCCCAGAAGAGTGACTGATAGATGTAACTTTTCAATGACTTGTTAAATGAAAGGACCCAAGTAGGGAAATGACAATCAGAGAAAGAAAGCCACCAAAAAAAAAAAGGGAGGCAAGGACAGCTACACCGATCTAGTTTTGCTAATGGATGATAATAAGCTGCAGCTTAATTACTAATGACTAATGAGATGCAGGTTCAGCTGTGATTTCACAGCACGAAGCCATGTCTTCTCCATCTATGTACACCCTCCCTTCTTGGCGCGTGATAAGCATGGCTGATTGAATGGCAAGCTTGCTTGACTAAAGAGCAGAGGGGAGTTAATAAAGTTGGAGCCGTGATGGGCAACTGTGGTTGACCCTCATAAAGGAGAAGGTATTTTCTAAGTATGTTAGTTTCAACACAGGGAAGTAAAGCATCACTCATTTTCAGAGACAATTGAGTCTCTGTTAAGTATTGATGCTACAGTTATCTTAAAGCAGGTACCGTTTTGTCATCATGGAAAAGGCCTCTAACCACAATGTCGCCACCACATCCATGTACCAACGGTCACCAAGAAGGATTCGCCGAATGGGGAGGGGGCGAGTGGGGAGGACTGCTTCCTGTTAGAGCAGAGCCAGTTGAGAAGGAAGCCGAGAGGCAAGGACTTGACATAAATCACCCCCGTTCTGTCCCCTGGGTTCTGCTCTTGGCTAACTGAACCATGCCGTGCAGTCGGATAACACTGACCAGAAGCACGGCACCATTGATCAACAGGGACTGTGAGTGCTCTGCAGAGTGATTTAAAGCCATGTCATCACATGGGAGAAACTGAGCTGCAATTCTCTTTCTTCTTCCCATATTTAAGGTCAACATAGTGGCTTTGACCCTTTGTGTTTTTTAATGAGATGCTTTCACTTTGGCATCGTTATATTGTACAGTGAGTTGCCACAGACCCACGCTACTCCCTGCTGGCACTGACCAAGCAAACTCCACAGATGCTATTTATGTGCTACTGAATATGTGCAGTTGTCATCAAATATTTATAAAAGAACCCCTGCATCACGAGCAACCTATCAGATGTTCGGAAAATAAAACGAAACGTAAGACGTAGTCTGTCCCCAAGAGGTTTACTATCTAAGGGGAGCCAAGTCCCAGCAAGCAGAAACAGCTGTGTTGGATGCATGCCAGTCTGCATTGAGAAACTGAGTAAACACAACCGCTGTGACCTGCAGTGATGTCATTCATACAGATTGCTATTCAAATGGAAACAAGATGAGGCAGTGTGGCATTACAGAACAGGGAGACCCAGGTGTTAGTACCAGCTCTACCATGAAATCACACGGAAGAGTCCTCTAGTGTCCCTGGGCGCCACCTTCCTAATTTGGGGAACAGGAGCTTTTTCACCTCTTCGACTCCACAAATGCCTGCCTGAAAACCTCCCCCATTCCCATTTAAAATATGCCATGATTTAAGAAGCTTTGACCTGGAGAGAGAGTTTAAGTGATCATCAATTATTCTCCCCTTATCTCACACACATACACGCACACACAAATGGGTTTGTCTAGCTCTTTCTATATATGGTCAGATTTAAACAAACCTGGCTTGAATCCCAGCACACCCAATTCTTCTTCTTTAGGCTCAATATATTTATCATGCCCTACGGGTTGGTTCAGTACATGCCCAAATATGGTTTATCTATATCTCTTGCTTTGCTATCCTCATTTATCAGTATTTTGCTTAACTCACTGTTTAATCAAATGAGAAGACTGAGGAAAATGAAAGATCCATCTATCCCTTTATTTTACTACTGCGTGTGCGGCGGTTGCCACTTCTAACCCAGCAGATTCAGAGGCAGTTCTGATCAAGCGGCCTTACCTAAACCAGCCATTACCAGTAAAACCTGATGACCAGCAGATGTTCACTTCTCTAACCTCACTCATGCATGATAATAATTTTTAACACTTCAAATAGCAACACTCTAAGAAGTTGGTCTTATAACTGTTCCTAGGGCATAGTTTCAGGAGTTCCTGGTGGGAGGGAGGCTCGCTTTTCACTCAACACCTTTTTTTTTAACTATTTATAGATTTGCCACGGGCTTATGTAAGTTTCATTACAATAAAAATTAAAAAGCAACATTGGCCAACACATATTGTGCATTGACTATGGGCCAGGCGTTTTATACGCATTACCTCATTTAATCCTCCAGTGACCCTAACACAGCTTTTTTACATTTCTCCACTTTATAGATGAAGCAACAGGGGGTTAAAAACACGCTTGAGGACACACATCCATTGGCCCTACTGACACCTTAATGGAATAAAATTGCATGATAGAAATAAAAATGGTGTGAGAAGTTACATTGCCACACTAAGGCGATTCGGGAATGCACTAGCAAGAAGGGGTGTGTTTGTTGGGGGGACGCTGGCCAGGCTTGAATGCGAAGTTGAGCTGAACTTGAGGCTTGGCTCCAGTCTCCTATCCTTCGATTTTCACTTCTCCATTCTACAGCTTCCACTTTCAACCATCCTGTTAAAGGATTTGATTGGAATTGGAACTTTCAAACGTGGGGGGAATGTTGGCGGTGGATGGCTGGTGACCCCAGTCACCCAGACTGGCCTCTCCATTCAGTCAGCCAGAAGATCGGCGTTGTGTTATTTGTGCTCTCTTCCCTTCTCGCACCCACAGAAAGGAATGGGGACCTTTGGTGAAAACAAAACATACTGGGGAGCATCCTCGAGCTTCCAGGTGTGTAGACGGGGTCAGCTGAGCCAGCCTTCAGGACAAAACTCAGGATTTTGAAGGCTGCAAGTTTGAAACCAGCACATCAAGGATCTGGTTGTTTTCAACAGATCGTCTCTTTTCAAACACCTGGCAGATGGAAATAACCTTCAGTCAGGACAACAATGATCTTAGCAATAAATATTAATGTAACAAATGCTTTCTGCTTCTCAGATTATCTTTCACTTTGTTTCATTTTCATATCTCGTTGAGACAAAAGTTAGGGGGACTGGGTATGTTTACCTGCACTATATATAGCAGAGCTGATTTCCAGTGGCAAGGTGCAATAGTTCACACGCTAGCACGAACCTCAGAGGCACCACATGTTCATTTTGTGATGTTTTCCCAATCGTGTTATCAGTTCTTACATAAAATGACCACAGTACTTCTCAGGAAGCTCCCAAGTTGTTTCTTCCACCAACATTCATTGACGACTGACTATGTGCCAGATATTCTTCTGGAGACAGAGCTAACGACAACAACAACAACAACAACAAAACAGGCAAATAATGTATACCATGGTCTAGTTAGGGGCAAAGTGAAAAAATAGGAAAGCAAGTTATACGAGCACAGTATGTTAGACGGTGATGAGGACTGTGAGAAAAATAAAGCAGGGAGTGCTGAGGTGGGAGGGGAGTTGCAAGTACATGGAATTCTTACGGAAGGCCTCACTGAGAAAGTGCCTTCTGGACAAAGACTTGAAGAAGATGAGGGAATGTGCCATGTGCGGAGATCAGTAGGAATTGTTCCAAGCTGTGGGAACCAGTTAGTGCAAAGGCCCTGAGGCAAGACTGTCCCAGGCATGAGGGAAAGAGTGGGGAGACCAGCTGTTGGAGCAGAGGGAACAACAACTGGAACAGCAGCTGATGTGCTCAGAAAGTAACGAGGGCCAGATCCTGTAGGACTTCACAAAGTTTTTTTAATGACTTTGGCTTTCACTCGTGAGAGGAGGAGCCACTTAAAGATTTGGAGAGAGGAATGATAACAATCTGACTTTAGTTTCTCATAGAAATAATATTAATTGTGGGACAGGTTCCCAGAATGACTCACCAAAGCATGTTAAACCCCTATTGCCATTGAACTAAGGTGCTGATCAGACTCTGGGAAGCTGAGCTCAGAGCATTGGACTTAGACCCAGGAGGTAGGGATTTGACCCCTAGTTCAATTGGGTGACGTTGAGCATGTCAGTTAACATCTCTGAGCCCCATTTTGCTCACTGGAGAAATATAGATAAATAATACCTGCCCCATGGCTTTGTTCACTTGAGGAACAAGTGAAAACAAAATGTAGACACACTTTGTAGACTGTAAAACACTCTATAAACATCAGGAGGGGTGACCACAGCAACAGAAGTTCTGGTTATATCATTCTTATTTAAGGGAAAATGAAGTCCAGGACCTAAGTCAAAATGCCAGGAATGCAACCTTCTCTTTTTTCTTTTTACTTTTTTTAAATAGCCATGGAAATGGACCTCTCTTTCTCCTGCACTAGAAGTCAAGGAGAAAGGGCCCTGCTGACCTCAACAGAAGGCGCCATCTGGGTTCCCAGCTGATCAGTCCTAACTTGCAGGGTGTTTGTAGATGCCCTGGTTGCCGGGGTTGCCCTAATGGAGCATCACAGCTCCACGCTGTGCGCCCTGTGAGCTGCCCCCTCCTCCGCCCCTAGTTTGGCTGCAGGGCGTCGCTGTCCTCCGATGGGCAACTTCTCCAAGTAACCACAGCTGTCTTCTTCCCACCAGGCACTCCTCCTACGGAAGGCTTCTGGATGACCACGACTACGGGTCCTGGGGAAACTACAACAACCCTCTGTACGACGACTCCTAACAAAGGAATGCGGCCTGGGGCGAGGGATAACTGCTCTTTATTTATAAGTGCTTAGCCAGTAGATTTAATAACGAGTACCTGATGCGAATTGAGCGACAATCTTAAAGCCTATTTTATGGTTTGGTTATTTCATTTTCCTCCTTCTTCTTTGGCTACTACAACTTCCCCTTTCTGGTACAAAAAGAACCATATTTAAAGGTGACTGGAGGCTGACTTACAGCTGAAATGGGCCAACCTTGGGCAGCCAGGCCAGAACGCCATGATGGAGGCTTCTGTACCCACCACAGGACCCACTGCGGGGACTGAGGAAGAGGAATCCACTTGTTTTGTCAGGGGTTGGTTTTAGGGGAACTTGTTGTCTGTGGTATTTCTTAAAACTTTTATTTTGGAAATGATATTAAATCTCCGGCAGTGGAAAGGAAATGACTACTGGGAGGATTTCACCCTGCAGATGAGGAAGCAGTGATTTCTCAGAGTCCTTTTTAAGCTCTATTCATCTGGTTGTGTCTGACAGGACCCCTGCTTGACTCTACAAAATGCACCCAGTTTCTTAGCTGCCTAATTAATGAAAGAGAAAATGAGAAAGTGGCCCCGGGCAGGCCAGCAGGCAGATCTCAGCGTACCTTCTACCTGCTCTCTCCTGCAGGCCTCCTGTCCCCCCTAAGGATGCCCATGCTAGTCAACAGCAGCTGGCGTCCCAGCCCATAAGCTTTCCGTGGAGTTGCAGTTCCAGGGAAGAAAGCCAGGAGATGAGCTGAGAGAAGAGAAAGCAAGAGGCGTGCGGACGAGTGTGCAGTGTGGGGAGTGGAGGAGGGAGGGAGCTGGCGTGCACTGAGTACCCTGTTAGGGAAAGTGCGAATTAGTTCCAGTAACTGTCAGAGGTGTTCACTGCTTGGAGGAGCCCGTAGATTCCCTGTTTTACACCCACAAAGCAACTGGTTCGCTGCCGTACTGCCTGTTGGGTAATGGAGGTATGCTGTTTTTAAACAAAAAAATAAGACACTAGTCTATCTGTAACTGCCCAGTGAGGCATTTCCTCAGCAAACAGGCACAGGGATTAATCCATTCATTATTCCCTCACACTTACCTTACCACCGTATTTTGCCGTGTACAATGCACATTTTTTTGCCCAAATTTTTGAGGGAAAAATAAGGTTGTGCATTACATATGGGTATAAGGACTACACACCATGGGCATAATAATCTGTGTAAAATGTGCACAAAAACATGGGTGTGCATTATACATGGCAAAATATGGTAATTCCACCCTTTAATAAATCAAAAGGTAGATAGTCTTAAAATCCCACATAGCAAATTTTGAGAAAGAACTGATCATTTTTGCAGGTATCCATTTATTGCAGTGGTTCTCAACCAGCAGGCAGTTTTGCACCCCCTACTGGAAAGGGACACATGAATATGTCTGGTGACATTTTTGATTGTCACAACTTGGGGGTGCTACTAGTGGGTAGGAGACCATGGGTGCGCCGACACCCTGCAGGGCACGGAAGAGTCCACCACAACAAAGAATTATCTGGCCCACGGTGTCACCAGTGCTGAGTCTGAGAATCCATAATTTATTACAGTGCCCATTATGACACAACAAAACACTCCCAGATTTTTAATTAAATAAAATGGTTCATTAAATTTTTATCTCAAAGTGTTTAATTTGTTAGCAGATGGGTTGTCCCGGGCACGCACGCTGCCTTGTTTGTTCCTCATTGTGTTCTAGGTAGCCATATTCCACGGCTGTAACTGTCCTCCTCTAACACTGGATGTTGGCCACCAGCATCTGATGTCCTGATTTCAGGGAGGAGAAAACATACATCGGGTCCTGTTGCAAAATGTTTTACATTGTCCAACAGTATCATAAAGAACTTAACACTGGTCAATTTTTATTTCTAAACTTGGACCTGCTGCCATGACTCTGTTAGTTTCCAGAAACTTGACCCTCAGCTCATTCTGTCATTTGCTGTGGCCAGCAAAGTGCTGGCTTGTGAACCACCACTGCCGTGCTGTCCCAAACATCTCTGGTGTCGAAGGAAGACACCAGAGTCTGGGCTGTTTCCACAAACCTGCCATCCGACACCCTGAACAGAATTCATTCCTAAACTCCTTAGGGACCAAAGGAGAATGGACAACCTCCAGAGGTACTTTACAAAAGCAGTGGGTAATGAGGAGTAGAATTCTGATGTCTTGATTTTGTTTTTTAATTTAAGTGTTATTCTCAAAAAAAAAAAAAAAAGGCCAGAAATGACTAATGATGCCCCCTCTGGCCAAGCTTGGCCTGAATAATTGTACCTGTTCCCCACCTTCACTCTTTGCCTGGGCTTTCAGTTTAGCAAAAATAAAACAGAACATTCCATAGTCTGTCCCTCAGTCAAAAACACTTTTGACAAAGTGTCCACGAAACACCTTTGTAGAGGTGCACTTCTGACACTGCTTCCGTCATAAACACTGGGTCAGAGGACACAGCCTCTTGCCAAGAAATGCTGACCAGCCATAGCCGTGCACCCAGCCAGCCTCTTTCCTTACGGAAGGCTGCGGTTGTGCAAGAGCAGTTGGTGCGTTTGTTACTTTTATTAACTTCCAGGTCCTTATGAAAAAAAGAGGGATCTGGATCTAAAGCAGATCTCAACCAGCAGGCAGTGTTACACACCCCCTCCCAAGGTGACAGCTTCCTGTAAAAACTCTCACACTCCTTGTTAATGTTAGTATAAAATACCAATGGGTAGAACCTCATTTTGCCAAATGCATTTCTTTTCTATTTTTGAACTGGCCAAAAGATTTTAGCAACTGAATTCAACAGACACTGCTACACACACACACACACACACGAAATATGTGGCTAATTGACGACCTTTACCTCGGGCGAGTCTGTCCAGCCCTACCCAAGGGAAACAGCTCCAGTGGATCTAAACAGCCACCCAGGCACAGGGCGAGTCAAGCACTAGAGGAATGTCAGAGCAGGAGGGAGGTGAGCAGCCTCTTCTAGACTGCAGCCTGCAAATGATGAAATGGTGAGATTCAACTTGTTTTCTTTTCCCATGGCCCTAATGAAGTCTCCCACCCTCTTCGAATATCTGTCTTCATTTCTCACAAGGGGGGGATGCTTTCGAATTGACCTCCCCCCATGCTACCTCACAAGTGTGTTGTGAGGACTAATGAAATCATGTCTACAGTGTTTTCGGTTTCTGCAGAATATTTATACACATTTTAAGTATTACATAGATATATAAGTGATCTCAGTTTCTTGTTTGTTATTATACTGGTGTGCTGTTTTTACTTAAATCTATAAAATTACAGCTGTGTTGTAGTCACATCAGACAGCTGTTACAGCTCCAGGCTGCCCCGCAGTGCAGCCGACTGACTGAGGGTAACCATGCTTGGAACCACAAAGGTCAGTTTCCATCTCCAAATGAAGGACAGCCTGAAGGATGGCCTGAGACAGTCTCAGAGCCTGGTGAGCTGAGATCCAGGATGCGACGGTAGCACGGTATGGATACCTGAGCACTAATATCAATAGACCTCTGGCCTTTACCTTCGGGGGGTCTTCAAGTTTCTTTGTGGAACTGATTTTGGTTTTTGATATCATCTGTTTGCCCTTTGTCTTGCTTGTAAGGGTGTGCAGTTCAATACCCTGCATCTGGGAAATGAATTTTGGGTCAGATGCTAATTTGCACGTTGATTCACCTTCTTTGCCTTTAACCCCTTTTTGGCAAATGAATGTACCATTTTGACTTTGATTTTAAAGTGCTAGTTGATATTGATACTAGTGCTAACCAAGAGACCAGTGCCAGATTGTGTTCTTGGGATGCGTTAGCTGACACGATTTAAAGATGGAAAGACCTGCAAATTCTTTGATATTTGATGTGATTGTATCCATATTTGTTGTAAGATATATTGCATACCAATTGTATCAATTAAAGTTGTTAAAAGCTTGCTCTGACAGTGGTGATTCACATTTTGACATGTTTTATTACTCAAGCCATTTAGTCGATATGCCCAATATTGCTTATATTAAGTAGTCCTGGCTTGTTCTTATAGAAAGCTTATCCCACATCAATAAATAATATTTTCTGCAGAGCAGGGAGGTCTCTCTGATCTTGAAAAATAATTGAAGAATACCAGAAATGGAGAAACTTCTCAGGCAGTAATTTTACTCCTAACTATATACCGTGCCTTATAAAATAAATGTAAAAAAATATTTTGATTCAATAAATAAATGGTGATTCATAATCAAGTCATATAAAAGCATGGCATTAGCAATACATTTAATAGTACTTGGTTCATTCTCTTTCAGAAAATCACATTCAGCACGCCCATCTTTATCTGACAGTTAAATGGCAAGGAATATCAATCATCCAGAACATAACTTCAACCCCTCAGAAGTTAATCAAAGATTATTCTGGTTCTGAAGAAAAGAGCAACACCAAAGCCCATGCATTTTGCCACATAAGAGAGAAATGGCACCATCTACAAATTAGAGTTTATTGATTTCACAATGCACATAAATGTCAGGTCAAATTTAATAAGTTTAGGTAGCTGGCTTTCAGGAGCACAGCACGGAGGACTGACTGGGAAGAGTTGAGACCAAGATGGAATGGGAAGAAAGCACGTATTATTTGGTATTTTTTTGAGGACCTACTATGGGCATGAAAGCCAATAAAAGCTCCATTATTCCAAATGTGCCTGAACAGGATTGGTCAGAAAGCATTTTAAATGCACATTGAAAGGGCTTGCTAATAATATGTGGTGTTTATACATTTTGAGTTCTTGGATTCAAATCAATATTGTTCCCACCATGATAGCTTTTTCAAGTCAGATCATAATCTGTTTTGATTATTTAGAACCTATCTACAATCTTTTCCTCTCCTGAAATTTAATAGTACTAACCAACCACTAGCTGTATTTTGATTGTTATTAGAAAGCATTGAGTCATAAATGACACTTGAAAAACACTGATCGGATTGAAGAAAAAAACCTGTAAGACATATGAGCTCTTCTCTTAAAGGATCTAGTCTTTGGCAAATGCAGAATGAACTACATCTACTGCACTAAAACAGCATTAACAAATTTGAATCAACAAACGTATTATGTTTCTGGTTTAAGCAAGACACTGAATATTTACTATTAAAAAAGGAACCTAATTAATATTCATTATGGACTTTGGTGCCTGTGGGCATTGTCTAACACAACCCCGGCATCGGCTATAGTAGTCCTTGCTCTCTCCGTCTTACAGATGGGGAAGCTGAGGTTCCAGTGTATTAAACTCACTCAGTCCTGTATGGAATCCTGTGTACTCCATAATGAATCAGATGGCTCCTGCTCTCCATGTATTTACAGTTTAGTAAGTGTCAGAGGTGGGATTCAAACCAAGTTCTTCTGTCACCAGAGCCCTTGGTCTTTTTCCACCCAAAGAACTGGTATCTGATGTAAGTATAACCAGTTCTTAAGACTCTCACACCTCTTGCTAAAATGGAAACTCTACCCTTTGCAAAGTCCCCCTAAGCTATTTTGGGCTGTCCTGAAGGTATCTGGCATGCAGCCCATTGCAAACCCAGTCAGCTCCCAGGCACATGTCTGCTGACCCTTGCTGCCCTGCTGGGCTGTGTCCTCTGCCAAGAGAGAGACAGCCTCCCCACCCCCACCCTTCTGTTAGGGCACAGCACAGGGCTTCTGTCTTCCAGAGTTTTAGTGTGTACCTCTCTCTTAATGTCCACTTGTGTCCTCCCTGCTCTTCACAGGAGTTAGGTTTGAGCCCATAGCAGCCTGGTCTATGGATACTACTGCCCTTGGAATCACTCTTACCCAAAATTTCCATCATGATGCCAACTTGCTGTCCTTGGTGTCATGATAATAATGGTAGCATACTCTCACACGGCACTTACTATAAGCCAGATACTGTTCTAAGCACTTTACATGAGTTATCTTCCCTATGAGGTAGGTGTTATTAATATCCTCATTGTACAGATGAGAAAACTAAGAGCCAAAAAGGTATAGAAATTTGCCCAAGGTCACACAACGAGTAAGTAATGGGGCAGAATTCAAATGCCACTGGTTGGCCTCCATAGTCCTTGCTCTTGACCACGTCCACAAAGCCCTCACTCCATGCCACAGGCCCATCTATGTCTGAACCCAGTGTGGGACAACCTGAGGCCAAGGCTGGGCACCCACCAAAAACAAGGTCGCTGCCTAAAGGAAGATTTCTAGAGTGACCAAAAGGTGGGGTGTCATTCTTAGGGCATCCAGTCTGGCAGACTCTGAACTGCCTCTGGAGTCTAGCACTTCCAGCCACTCAACATCCACCAGCTCAACAGCAGAGGCGTCCAGGGCAACCCTTCCCTTGTCCTGAGATGAATAAGACAGCTGTGATGAGACAGTCCAGACTGCTGCCTTATTCTCCCACAAGCCATTTGTCCCTTGGCACCTGGACAAAATTCACTGCAACAAACACTGTTGGACAGAGTGTTGAAAAGTTCAAGTGAGTCAGAAGCCAGGTGTTATCAGGTGGTATGCGAGACGAAAGCCCAACTCAGCACTTGAGCCAGGACATTCAGCTCTGTAAGAGCACTTCATCAGGGAAAATGAGCAAAACACTTCTCCACGTATTCCTGGGACAGATAGTAAAGACCTGATACAAAGTTAAGGATTTCATAGAGCAATTAGAGTCTCATGCAAACTCTGCAAAAGAAGGAAAAGAAAAGGTGAGGGAAGCCACTAGCTGGTAACTACTAAAATTCTTGGGTCTCTGGGAAGCTGCTACTGTCTCAAACTGCAGCAGTGAGCCAGGGGGCCTCAAGAGCTCACTGGAAGTCACAGCTGCCTCCACACCCAATGGCAGCTGTGTCCGGAGAATGGCTTTGCCTTTTCCCCATCTCACCTGAGGAGCTCTCATGGACAAGCTCTAGTCAGAACCACACAGGACAGGGGATTTCAAGAAAGGCGGTTCCTGGCTTCACCTCTGCATTGCAAAAGAGATCTTAGAAAAGGGTGGCAATGATGCTGAGCTGAAAATAAGCAAATGAGCACAGTCTACCTTTTTTACCACCCTAATGCAATGCAACCATCTCTTACACAACTGAGGGTTCGCCCTCCTGTCCCCTGAAGAGGAAGTATCGCATGTGTTGCTTTAGCTCTGGAATAGTCACTCCTCGTTCAGATGCAATCTTCCTTTGATAGCCTGACTTAAGTGCCAAATTACAGATTAACCACTTTATATTCAAAGTAAGGCAGGGGGTAAGGGAGGAGATAGAACCGACGTGTATATATGCACCTTTATACCTGTCAAAGCAAGAATGAGAACAAGCAGTTGCAAAAGACTTCCTCTGTGCAGCTAGTCATGTGACCGTGTTGTTATTTATAACTTTCTTCTTCCACTAGCCATTCCCTTTTCTTTTTTTTCTTTTTTGTCCTCAGCCAACATCTCAGTTGGTCATGGCTCTTTATTTGGCTGGTGACTTAACCTTCTGTAGAAATGTAAAACTTAGAAACTAAAAAAGAGAAAGGGAGCTATTAAACTGGATATTCTACTATTTCAATATTTTAAGAGGGGGAAGGAAGGAAGGGATGGAGGGACTGACACTGTATATAACATGCCAAATACTCTCCCCTCCCTACTTTCATTGCTATCTCCCCTTTCCTCCCCAATTCCTCTAGCCTATTTCACCCACCCCCAACAAATATTTTTAAAAGGTTAGGGGGAGGAAATAGAGAAGAGATTCAAAACCATTCTCAGTGCTTAGCTTGCTGCATGCACAACCCTGGATCACGCCACACCTGTATCCACTTATCAAGTCCTCCCAGCTCTCCCGTTTCTGCTTGGGGTCTTCACAGGAATGATGCATTCTTCAAAAAGCCAGGACTTAATAAAAGACCTACTAGAAAGAGTAGGAGAGATTAAGAGCAGGATTTTTCTTCAACTTATTCTCTTTCCACATAGAAGTCCCACATACCACTCCTCCCTTCATACCCTCCCAGTCCCCCATCCCTCCCCTTGTGAGGAGACTCCAGGCTGTAACTGGTTTGCTGAGCCAGGCGAGCAGACTCTCAAGCTCATTGAAATGAGATGAAATTCATTTTACTCTTACAGGATAAGTAATCCCCAATGATAATTAATTTCAGGACATGAGGCCCAGGGGCTGTTGGAGGGCTCATGCCATCTCCTCCTAAACAGCCAGTTCTGGAAAGCAGCCAAACTCACTAAGCAGCCCTATTCAAAGGGGCATGACCTTGAGGCCTTTGCCTGACCCCTTCCAAGAGTTCCCAGTATAACCTCTCAGGTGGAGAAGCTGAATTCATGTCTGTCTCCCATGGGCCAGGTTTAATGTTCCCACAATGTCAGGTAAATCCTTGAGCTAGCTTCTTAGGGACTGATCTGCTGAGTCATCCAAAGGACGGACATGAGGCTCTTCAATGAAGAAAATCACAATCATTCTTTCCTACCCTCTCTGAGATCCTGGAAACTGAGGCAGCTTGCTCCCTGCAAAGTAACAGGCTCTCAGTCCAGCCACGGTCAAAATAATAAGCAAAGGAGAGCTGGTAGGCTAGAGATTCTGCCAACTTTCTGTGCTTCCCCCTTGGCCCCTTCCCTGTGCTGGGGCACTAGCTGTAAGAAGAGGGTTGGGGATGTGGGAAACACAGGCTGCTACCTGGCAGAGGTTTGTGGGATTTGAGGCCAAAATGGATTCATTTGCTCAGTGAGAACTGTAGTGTTTGTTCTATGAAAGGTCCTATGAACTCTCCTAAGAAATGGACTGTGACAAAATTGTCACATTGAAAGCAAAATCCTACATTCACTCATTCAGCATTCAAAACACAGTACTCATTATGCATTCTAGATGTATAAACAAGTGAAACAAAACACAATCCCTAAGTTAATATTCATCCTCAAAATGCTTTTAATCTTAAAATGGTCACATGTGTGATCCTGTACAGAATGATGGGTACCCTGGCGGAGTAATGTGCTGGGTACACTGGGAGAACAGAAAAGGGTGTTTTGAAAGGATCTGAAAGTGTTTTGACAAGTTTATTTCCATCTTCCTTATTCCAGATGCTTCTCTGCATTTCATTCTCATACTGTCTTCCTTATCAACTCCCTGGACTTAAACTCACCCCTTGAGCTCTTCCTTTGAGCTTCCACCCTTTGCACTTAGTCAGAGATTTTGTCTTGGAAACATAATTTGTTGCTTCTGACTGACCCTTTGGAACTAGGAGGACTGTCCTCTCCCAACCCTGGTCACACTCAGATCAGCCCTCTTTTCCAGTGGTGTTCCAGTCAGACCTTGGTAAGTATTGTGTCTCCAATTGCAGAAAGAAAATAGGAGTGTGGGGAGAGGAAATGAAAGAGAGGGCAGGGGAGGGGAGGGGAGAGGTGAGGAAAAATTATCCTCTCTTCATCTTGCCACACTTTCTTAATGATCATCAAAGAGCCGAACGGGTTTTCTCGGCTGTGCCCTGTGATAGAAGGGAGACAGGCAGAAGGGAAATGACATTTATTGAATGCCTATTATGTGTCTACACTGGGAGGATGGTAGTAAGATCTTTTAGAAACCAGAAAACTGAGGCTCATATTGCCAGTTAAGAGACAGAGTTTCTCTGTCAACTGTGTACCTCCTTCCTCCAAAGCCCATGTTCTATTTGGCGTGGCAGTGCTTCTCAAACGTTAACGTGCATGCAAATCACTGAGAATCTTGTTAACATGCAGATTCTGATTCCTGGCCTGAGGTGAAGCCTGAGATTCTGCATTGGTAATAATGTCCCACGTGGTGCTGACGCTAGCAGTTCCTGGCTGCCCTAAATTTTAGCAGCAAGGCCATAGAGGGCGCAGCCTTGTCCTCATAATGCCAGGTAAACCCACGGGCCTGACAGGGAGCAGTTTTCAATGGGGGTGATAACACCATCTCTTACCTCAGGGCAGCATATTTTGGGTTCGGTTTTTAGTTGATACTATGACTGGTACAATTACTGGCATTTAGTATCTGGGAGTCAAGAATGGTACAAATCCTTCAATGTATGATAATCCAGGTTGATTTTCTCTGGGCCCTCTTTCACAGCACATAGCTGCCCCACCTAAAATTCTTACAGTGTTCTCATCAAGGAACCCCGAACAGCAGCATGGGGTGGTGTGCACTGCTGTCAGAGTGATCCCTTCTGCCGCCTTATCTCCATTACTTGTTCTCAGTCATTAGAAACATCAGCTCTGCCCTCCAGCTGTTCTGCTCCAAACTGTCATCGCTGACAGCTGCTCTCCAGGATATCACTGCACACAGGAGTGCAGGCTGATGTCTCGCTCCCTGGAACTCCAACGTGTCAACAGACAAGATGATCCAAGATGGGCCTAATCAGAGATCACATATTTCTGGGCTCCCCCAAAGAGCACAGGGATGCTGTTATTACACAAACGTGGATATATTAAGAAGGCAGCTGAAAAGTTCACATCATGTTGCATTCCATGAGAATTTCCAAAGGAGTTTATTGAAAAGATGTCAGAGCAGCTAATATCTACTAAGCTCCTTCCATGTCTCAGGAACTAAACAGATGCTTTATAAATATTATTTCACCACATCTGTAGCATGGAATGGTCATTACAAACTCAGACTATAGAGCTAGTTAATTCCTAGTTGTGTTACTCTAAAAATATTTAACCTCGCTTGATTGAGTGGGAGGAGGTGGGGGGCTGGGAGGACTTGAATGGGAGTAAGGGGGTGAAAACTGTACTTGAACATTCATTTAAATTAAAAAAAAATATATTTAACCTCTCAGTTCTTTCATTTCTTCAACTGTAAAATGGGGATCAAAATGGTACCTGCCTCATTAGGCTGCTATGAACATCAAATGAATTAATGCCTGTAGAACGCATAGAACAGTATCTAGCACAGAGCAAAGACTATAATAGACCATGCTTGCTAAGTAAAATAGCCATGCAAGATCAATTATTTTCCCAAATTTTACAGATGAGGAAATTGAGGTTTACCTATGTTCACACAGCTACAACGTAGTGGAATATGTCTGATTAACCACACAAAAAAAAACTAATATCCACTGAGAATTTATTATGTACCAGACATTGTTCTAAGTGATTTCTTAGCATCAACTCAACTACCCCTCACAATCACCCGAAAAGATAGGTCTTACCATCCTATGCCTGAGAGTACATAATTGGTGATTGGTGGGTCCAGGAACCGAGCCCGAGGGGCGTGGATCTGGAGCCTGAGTGACACGGTTCTCAATGTCATGCTTTACGCATTTCCCCACCTACCCCTGTTGGTCATCTAATGTGTGCCCGGCACTGAGCTAGGCATATTTTGGAGTAAAAAGAAGTAAATGTCATAATGATTACTTTCATGTTAATAATTTAATGGCATATCTTTACTTTCTTGTAGAACAGCTTATTGGCAAAGCAGTGTATGTAAGTAAACCTGCAGTTAAATCTCAGTTCTGCTAATTACCACCTTTAATGACTCTGGGCACATTACTTAATTTCTCTACACCTCAAATACCTGAAAAAAAAGTAGATGATAATAATTAACAATGGTGTTTATAAAGACTAAATAAGTTGCTTTATACATAGTACTCAGCAACTGTTAACCTCATCTCTTCCTTTCTCTGTACCTCAGAAGGAATGACAAATTAGAATTAGAAATGCAGATATTGCTGACTCATGATTTACAATAAAGCTTCTAGATGACAGCTAAAAGAGTCCCAGCTGACTCTTGAATTGGAGCCTTGTCCCTGAAAATCCATTTCATATCATTAAAATGCCAAATGATCATAAAAAGAAAAAACTCATGTTTCGGATACAAACTGAAAAACACATTTAACATGTCAAACCAAACACATAATATAAATCTACATTTGGAAGTATCTGGGGGGTGAGAGTGTGTGTAGGCTAACTGGTTCCTGAAAAACATGAGTCCAATGAAATGTGGACTGAAAATGCCTTTTCTTCCTGATAGATTTCTTTTTTTTTTAAGATTTTACTTATTTATTTTTTAGAGGGGAAGGGAGGGAGAAAGAGAGGGAGAGAAACATCACTGTGTGGTTGCCTCTCACATGCCCCCCACTTGGGACATGGTCAGCAACCCAGGCATGTGCCCTGAGTAGGAATCAAATCAGCAACCCTGTGATTTACAGGCTGGCACTCAACCACTGAGCCACACCAGCCAGGGCCCTGATAGACCTCTTTGTAGTCAGAATCATCATTTTTCCTGCTCTAGGAACCCTGGAAATCTGGCCTATTGGTTCCCTGGGGGCAAAAATTTTGATTGATGAGTTAATGAATGTGAATGGTTAATTCAAAGGGAGGAGTTTCAAAGGTGACTTCTCATACAGCAATCTCCCACTCTCTTTTCAAAAATATGAAACATCTGTCTTCAACAGTAGCCTCATGTTTGAAGATTTCAGCCAACTTCTCCAGAATAGGTGTCCAGGTTTTTATATCAGCCCTTTCAGCTTCCCCTGAGATCTGAGAAAAATTTAGCTAGCTCTCCTGAGTAATTATGCCATCCTTTACCCCACTTATCACCTGGTCTTGATTGTTTCCCAAGCACTTTTCATAACAAGTGATAATCAATGTGCCTTTGCCAGAACTGGGCGTGACCCTCAGCCAATCCTGAATCCACACCAGCAAGTTTTTTTCACTTCTCAACACACCACATTGTCTTATCACTAATTATTTGCACTGACTTTATTCTAAGAGCACATCAACTTCAGTGCTAATAATCATAAATACAAGTTTGTTCATTATGATTAAAGTGCTACTTAGGTAGCACTTAAGACTGAACTTCACAAGCTAAGCCATCCTAAATCAGATGGTGCCTATTTCCAAATATTCCATTAATCACATATGATGTCTTTACTCAAAATGAGGATTTTGCTTTGTTAACTAATCCTGCTAACATCACTTCTCTCAGAGCTAGAAAAAGATTCTAGGTCTCAATTGAGTTATTTTTGGCAGTAGGTAATTCCATGTTCCAGAGACGAAGTTCTTTGCATAACCAAGTTTTAAAATGTCAGTAGCAGTTTGGAGGGCATTAAAGTATTTCTAACTTTTGAAAAAGTTTCCAAATATCCTTAAGTTTGTTTAACTTGCCTAATGAAGTCAGATAAAAGCTGCAGTTTCTGTCAGTCTGAAGAGGATTCCAGTAGAGAGCCATGGATGCTGAGAGCTATGTCTGTACATTTAGTCCTAAAATATGTAGCCCTTCATCCAGAAAAAATAGCCCAGCCTTGGAAAAACTGAAGTCACAAGCCTAAAAAGCTTAAGCAAACAAAGAGAAGTCGTGAAGTATATTTATAGTGTTTTAATTTTTAAAAAATCTATTTATATTTAGCATATTTCCAACCCAGTTCTCCACCCTATTTCATTAATTGACACTTCTAGGAATGTGAGCGGACAGTATAGTGTCTTATTATGGTAAGCCAGACTAGCATACTTCAAAATCTCTGCTGTTCATGATGTGAAAGTAGAAAAGTGAAGAAACAAAGGCCATTGGTCCAGGTGACATATAAAGACCGGGCCCAACAATATTCATGCCTACAGACATTTTACAAATGAACAGGGGGAAAAATTTTCAAACTTGCTAGCAATTTTTAAAAGTCTACATAAAATTAATGCACTATTTTGTATAATACAACAGAAAACAAATCCCTAACTTTAAAAGCCAATGTATCTAATGCCAGAAATTCTGTAATGAAGCTATTAATTTCATATATTTCTAATGGGATATAATTTGGCACAAATGTTCTGTCACAGGTCAGAAACCACACAAAGCTGTCAATCTTACATGTCACCCAGTGAATGAATTGAATCAATATTCCCAAAGGTTCAGTAGATGTGCTGCCTCCAGAAACCAGATACCCATCAGCAATTGTGTTCCTTCCTGGTGATAGAAAAAACGCAAAAAATGCAAAACTCTAGCATTAATTTCAAAGAGAATGCTTCAGCATACCTCAGATCATTAAACTAAAAATTATATTAATGCTGTGGACCCCTGAATCTTCTTAGGGCTTATTACCCAGTCTCTAGAGCATACTGCACTGATTTTCTGTCATTGCATGAAAACTACCAAGCAACAGCTTAAAATAACACCCATGTTCTCATAGTTCTCATAACAACTCATAGTTCTACAGGTCAGACCACCAGGCAGACTCAACTGGATTCCCTGCTTAGGATCACACAAGGCCAAAGTCAAGGTGTTGGCTGTATACCATCTCAGTTCACTACAGTTAAAATGTTTAACATTTGCACCACTACCACATGCCACAGGCTATCTGTTCTCCACCTACCATCAGCAGATTTTACTTGCTGCCCAACTGTTTGCATAGTACACTAAACATAATGCACTAAGTAGCCACTATCTTTATTTACGATTTTCACTATCCCTCTAAAATTCAAGCCAGTGGACTACTTACCACCAGCCATCCCATGTGACCAAAACGTTGAGTGATTTTACATTTCAAAGAAATTTCTTTTGCTTGCTGCAAAATAAGCCTGGCTGTCCTTTAGAACTAATCTCAGTGTATGTTTTGCTATCTACAGTATGACTTACAATGTTATTAGTAACTAAATGAGCAAAATCTCCTATATCATGGGCTTTCAGGAATAAATAGAACAAAAAATTGTGAAGCAGTTTCTCCTCAGATATAATGTGACAAATGGCAGCAGCTATTTGAAATGCTGAATTTGTGACTTTACAGAACTGCAAAGCAAAATATTTCCTATTATTATATAGTTGTAATAGTAATTGGCCTTTCATATTGTATTTCACTGATATTGATCAATATACGAGAGTCATTTCTTAAAGGAATTTTATCAATAACCCTCAAACATATTTATCACCAATTCTGTGAATAATTTTACAAGATTCTTATTATTTGTGTGACAAGTACTCATTTTTTTCATGAGTTGTACAACTTTAAAAGATTCATCTTCCATTTTAGTCTCTTCTTTGCCCTTAGCAACAAAACTTTTTAGTATACTAGAAAGCATCATTTGGTGCTTATTATTGGAAATTGATTAAGTATGCTTTTGAGGTCATTTATAGAGGAAACTGCTATACAATCAATGTTCATTTTCCCCTTCCCTTAGTATCAGGACCTCAAATTTTAGATGGACACTACGCTACTCACATGGAGGATACCAGCCCACCTACCTTGCAGTCAGGATGGTGATGCAACTAAGCCGAGATATCAGTAGATGTGCTTGTTTAGGACTCTTGGGAAATCTTGAAAGAGAGGTGTGCCTCTCACTTCCTGCTGGCTAGAGTGCGATTGGGATATCTGGAACTCCAGCAGTCATCTTTGACTTTGACCATGAAGTACCTGTCAGTTACACACTAGTATGTCACACACTAAGATGATAGAATAAAAAGAGAAGAGCCTGGGGCTCGGATGATATCACAAGCCTACTCTACCAACCCTAGAATGCGCCACAAGATGTCTTCAAAAAAGAGAAATTAATCTTTCCCTATTCTAGTGACTTTATTTTAAAATAATTTATTTTTCAATTACATTTAACATACATTATATTACTTCCAGGTGTACAACCCAGTGACTAGACATTTATATATCCTATAAAGTGATTACCCTGAAGAATCCAGCTCCCATCTGACATCATTACATAGTTACTACATTATTAACTATGTTGCCTATGATATATTTTAGATTCCCATGACTATTCTATAACTACCAACTTTACTTCCTCTTTTTTAAAGATTTTATTTATTTACTTTTAGAGAGAGGGGAAGGGAGGAAGAAAGAGAAAGAGAGAAGCATCAATGTTTGGTTGCCTCTCATGCGCTCCCTACTGGGGACCTGGCCTGCAACCCAGGCATGTGCCCTGACTGGGAATTGAACAGGTGGCCCTTTGGTCCACAGGCCAACACTCAGTCCACTGGGCCACACCAGCCAGTGCTACCAACTTCTTAATCCATTCACCTTTTAACCCTTTCCCCAAAAATCCTTCTCATCAGGAACAGTCAAAATGTTCTCTGTATCTATGGTCTGTTTCTGTTCTGCTTGTTCATTTGGTTTTTTAGATTCAACATATAAGTGAAATCATATGGTATTTGTCTTTCTCTGTCTGACTTATTTAAATCAGGAAAGTACCCTCTAGGTCCATTCATGTTGTTGCAGGTGGCAAGATTTTATTCTTTGTTATGGCTCATATTACATATTACATTTTATGAGTCATATTCCTTGTATTTCTCTACCACTTTTCTATCTGTTCACCTACTGATGGACACTCAGGTTGCTCCTATATCTTCCCTATTATAAATAATAGTGCAATGAACACATGGATGAATATATTTTTTCCATTTAGTGTTTTGAGTTACTTGGGATAAATACGCAGAAGTAGAATTTTGGGGTCCTTCTTTGTCTCTTGTTTTATAGCCTGTGCTTTAAAGTCTATTTGTCTGACATAAGTATTACTGAAAAGCTTTTTCTTTAATTTCAAGTTCATGAAAAACCTTTTCTCATATCTTTACTTTCAGTTTTTGTGTGTCTAGATCTGAAGTGAGTCTCTTGTGGACAGCATATGTAAGAATCTTGCTTTTTTATCCATTCAGCCACCCAAAGTCTTTCCTTTCCTTTTTTTTTAAGTGTATTTTATTGATCATGCTATTACAGTTGTCCCATTTTCTCTTCCCTTTATCCTCCTCAGTACTGCACCCCCCCACCTGCCTGTATTTCCCCCTCTTACTTCATGTCTATGGGTTGTGCATATAAGTTCTTTGGCTTCTCCATTTCCTATACTACTCTTCACCTCCCACTATCTATTTTGAGCCTACCAATTATGCTTCTTATTCCCTTTTCCCCCATTCTCCTCCCCACTGATAACCCTCCATGTGATCTTCATTTCTGTGATTCTGTTCCTGTTCTAGTTGTTTGCTTAGTTTTTGTTTTTTAGATTTTTTAGAGAGTTACCTACAAAGGAGTGCCCATACGATAATCAGCTGATTTCTCAAAAGAAACCTTGCAGGCAAGAAGGGGCTGGAAAGAAGTATTCAAAATTATGAAAGGCAAGGACCTACATACAAGATAGCTCTATCCAGCAAAGTTATTATTTAGAATGGAAGCTCAGATAGAGTGCTTCCCAGATAAGGTCAAGTTAAAGGAGTTCATCATCACCAAGCTCTTATTATATGAAATGTTAAAAGGATTTACCTAAGAAAAAAAAGATACTCAGAAATATGAACAGTAAAATGACAATAAACTCACAAATATCAACAACTGAACAAAACAAAAATAAACTAAGCAAACAACTAGAATAGGAACAAAATGACAGAAATTGAGATCACATGGAAGGTTATCAGCAGGGTGGGTGAGGGAGGCAAATGGGGAAAAGGTACAGGGATTAAGAAGCATAAATGGTAGGTATGAAATAGACAGGTGGAGATTAAGAATAGTATAGTAAATGTAGAAGCCAAAGAACTTATATATACGACTGATGGACATGAACTAACGGAGGGAATGCTGGTGGGAGGGGAGTGCAGAGGGGTGTAAAGGGAAGAAAAAAATGGGACAGCTGTAATAGCATAATCAATAAAATATATTTTTAAAAAGTAAAAAAAACTGTACTCATTTGAAGTCGCCATCATTTTAATGTTAATTTCCTAAATGCTACTGAAATTATTCCTATTATACTTTGTTTTTAAATTATTCAAAAGCTGTAGTATCTTCATGCCTCTATTAGATAATATTTTTCAATAGACAATATATTAAGTATTAGGGAAAATTAAGTTGTCTGTCCAGCAACATTCAAATTTCAAAGATTTATTGTTATGTTTCCTAATAATACTTTTTTCTTATGCAAATCATTCCCATGATTTTCTAGTTCCAGCTGAGGGAAATTCAGTGTATATTCATTGTGTTCGCATTCTATATTGGGAGTTCTGTTAATACATTCTGAATTACAGTACTTTTTGGCTATTGTTATCCTCACATTTTTATTTTTATAAATGCTTTTAAGCCTTTGAGTCATTTGGATAAAATCAAGATATCGTGCAACAACCAAAATTAAAAAATAACAAACATAAACAATAACACCAAATAAAACAGAATGGTAGAAAGGGGCTGCAGGAAAAATACTCAACTTGACAGATTTTCTATGCACAGCAGTCTGCAGTGGCCTCACCTTCAGCGTGGGCGTGACGTGGACAGAGAGAGAGCGGTGACTGTGACAGCTGTAAAGGAAAACGTCAGTGGTGCGGGAGCACAAATAAAGGCACAGACATGTCACAGTAGCTCACCTCTGAAACTACCTAAGATGATGACACAGCATGGCCTTAAGTTGGAGGCTGAGACAGCATTTACATGTTTAAAAATCTATTGTATGATATTAAGTTAAAACCTCTTGCTAAGTTTTGGAAGGAACTGAATGTGAGAGAATAGTTCGAAGAAATTAGGTGCGAACAGAGGAGAATAGAGTCTTCATTCCAGCCTGGGGTATGGCAACTGGGCTCCCTGCTCCCGTCAACCTTTAAAACCACCCTCAAACAAAGTGGTGTTCTGAGCAGCTTCCACATAAACATTTGTGAAGAGCCTCTGCCACTTGTACATTAATTTATTATAAGCCCCACCATGGCTGCCCAAACCTATCACATTATCTCTGTGGATCTCCACACTTCCAGCCAAGAATAAGAAAAGGTCACATTCCTCTGCATCCCTTGCATTTTGCCTGAGCCAAAAGAAATGTAGAAGGAAGGAATGCCTAAATGTGTAAAGAAATCTTGCTTCTGCAGTTTATTCTTGGCCCCTGTAGTCTGGAACAAAAATTAGTCTGTATCTGGAGAAGTGATTGCAAACTTTGAAAAGTTCACCCCCAACACAAACACAGTAACCGAGATGAACTGAATGTTAACAAGGACAGCTGATCCACGTGTCATTTAGATATGAGCAATGCTTTTAGAATATTCCGGTTTGTTAGGGATGGAACCGTATTTCTCTGAAGCCTGTAATTTATCTTACATTGCAAATGTGTAAAATATGTATAAACAAAATGTTTGTTGCCTTTTTTTCCCTGTAAAATTGCTGTCCTTTCTGAGGACTTCTGCTAAACTTCTGGGAAAACCAGTGGCCTTGGGAGCCCATTCGGACTTCCTGGACGTCTGAAGCAGAAATGTCACTGTGAAAGAGTGAGTTAATAGCAGAGGAACCATGGAGCCCTGAAAAATACCACTTTGGTGTAAAAGATTGGTAAGAAGGGGCTCTGACAGCACTGAAACAAACTATTTCTAAAACTGGAGTCCCTCTAAATTCATCAGGAAACTTGGAAATCACAGCAACCTGTCTGCAGGTCCATGGCAACATGAGGATACTTACGGGGCTGTAAGTGGCAGCTGCCTGGGAGAGGGGTGTGTGTGCTAAAACGAAAAAACCCTGCTGTGCTTTGCATACTTTTATAATCATTGACCTCTACTCTACTCATAACTCCAACCAGGTTTACTCTGAGCTTTGAGAGAAAAATTTATCTACTGAGTGTACTTTTATGACTGCCCCGGGGCTTGGGGAAGAAGGATGTATTATGGCTTTAGTTATTCCATCCTGGGAAATACTGAGTTAGGATTCTCTCCACCCAGCCCCTGCATGGTCCTTACTGGCCAGCAGGTATAAGCCCTCTTCTCAGGCATGGGCAAAGGAACCAGAGGACTGAATCAAAGAACACAGAGTTCCGGCATCTGGCTGCTCAGAGGGGGCACCCTGCACAGTGGCAGGGGTGCAATTTCCAGGCTCCACAGTGTCAATGGCACCCCTGGGATTGCACGGTGTGGTAGCTCTGGCCCCAGAGGCCCCTCTACCTGAAGGTATCTTCTCTTCCAGTCTACCCTGGTACCTAATTCCCACTACTCTAGAACTTCTTCAAAACCAGATGCGAAAACATTTTACAAAGGATAAAGAACTATGCAGATCTAAGGTTTTTAGGAAGTATGGTATTATTTCCTGTAGCCCCCTGTTAACATATCATTGTGTTAGCTAGAGGGACTAGCTTATTAACATATTAATTCAATCTAATAATAAATTGACATGATATAGTTCAAAAGCAGTTAGCATATCTTAAGGAATGCTACCATGTAAGGTATTTGGATGATGATACTGAATGTCTGGGTAAAGAAGTACTATAGTGTAATAAACAGCAGAGCCCAAAAATGGATGAAGACAGGTAAAGTTTAATGGGAGGAAGAGTCATGGTTAGCCAAGGTACGGCGTTCAAGAAGCGGGAGTGACCATAGAAACAATGAGGTCACTGAGATGCCCAGTGCAGGGGCCTTAGAGAGCCCTCAGAGGATAAATGGAGTTGCTAAAAATAAACATCCCTTTAACAATTTACCTTTGGCAATCACAAACTTACTCTATTTTCCTTGCTCTCTATCTTCCCTATATTCATTCTTGCCAGATTTCAATCTGTTAAAATAAGAGCTCAACCTCTCAGTGCACTCAACCAGGGCTGTTAAAAGATTAATTAAATGTTCAGATCGCCTTGAGTTTCTTCTACTGGGAATAAACACCCTGCCCACTTTCTTCTCTTAATTAAATCTTAGATGGGCCAAGGACTGAACGCGCCTTCTCCAGTTTGAGTCTCCAGATCTCTGCCCTCCCTTCCCTAATGGCCACGTTTTCCACCAGAGTACGTTCATAAAGTTATCTCATCATTTCTTCTCTCCCTTCCCCCAAACATATTAGATTTTAAATCCCTTGAGACAGTGCCAATATCTTATCCATCTTTCCATTCCCCAGTGCTTAGCAAGGAAGATGATTAATGCTTTACACTGCACTGATGTCAAGTGAGCAGCCTCACAGTTACACTAGTAGCCTTGAGTAAGGGGCAGGGGGGTGGGAGTTGTATTAAGAAAATTTTAAGGAACTTAACCTTAAGTGTTCATGAACCTTAACACTTATGACTCCTCAACAAACTGGAGGTGCTACCTCATTGCCAGTTCATTGTTCTGGGTCCAGCTGCAGCATCAAAGCAGAGGCCTGAAAGAGCTCAGCCTTCTCGTGGCGAGCCCCAGGGGCTCAGGGGAGAGGTGGCAAGACGGAATGTGCAACTTAAAATGTAGTGGGAGGGGCCAAGTAACAATCGAATACACCATGAAAACCCTAGACATTGTCATTGCTAGTATATATTTAAAATCTAAGCCCAGATTATAAGCAATAAAATTTCCCCTTGCCAGTTTGTAAGGAAACTAATATATGATCACGTTAAAATCCTTCTCTCCTGTGACAAGGCATTTCAAGTGTGAAGTAGGGGCCTGACCCCTTCAGGTATTATTTTATATAATTCCATAAGGTGAAGATCATGGATAAAGGGTAATCTTTGGCATTTCTTAAGGGAAAAATAGTAACTTAAAGCTAAAAGGAGTTATCTATAAAATGGAAAATATTGGTATGGTGGTTTTTCCAGGTCAGCTTGGTAAAGCTAAAACTACGTTTTTGAGAATTCCTGTGCTTGCATATGATACAGAGTTAAAATTGCTCAAAACTGGAATCTGCATGGAATATGGAAGGTGAAAATGAAGTAGCAGGCTTTATTCTCTGAAGGTCATCAAGTTTAACTTTGGGTGACAAACACGTTCATATATATTCAGGTGCCCGTGGGTTCCGAATTGTGTCTGCTCTCCTCCCTCCAGAGTCAGGCTCTTCCCCCCGACTGCTCACCCGCTGTTTACAGACACCCCAGGCTCATCCACAGATGTGTGGCTGTGGATCCAGACAGGCTGCAGTCTCCCATACACCTCTCCGTCAGCTTCCCTTTTGCTTTCACTTTGGCAGGTGAGTGCACTTGGCTTTCAGATTGACTGGCTGGTGTCTTCTATGGTCCTCCAACTCAGCCTTCAGACTTTCACTACCCCAGCCTCCCACACCTGTGTAGGGTCTAAATCCTGTAGTAAATTCTGTATTTGTAGCTCAGAAAGGTCAGCTCCCTACCTGAACTCTGGTGTTACAATTAGTTATTAAGGACCATTCAATTCTATTAACATTTGCTGAGCATCTATCTGGGCTGACTGTCATCACACACACTAATCTCATTTTATATTCATAACACCTATGTGAGGTTGGCATCACAACCCACCCTTGCAGATAGAAAAACAAAAGCTGCCAAGGATTCCCTGGTTTGTCTTAGAGAGCCCAGCCAAAAGAAAAAGATGTGGGGAGCGAGGCAACTCTCCTTACTCTGCCATTCTAGGCCCCATCCACCTCTCTCACATAAATACACACCCGGCAAAGGAGATGCTACATTTTCACATTCTCAAGACCAGCTGGAGGAAAAAATGAATGGCTTTATGGCTAAGGAAATTAAAGTAATCAAATAATTAGTGAAATGGGGCCTAAGGCTAAACAGGAAGCAGGTGGATTGGGGGGGAATTGAGCATGCTGGGAACATTCCACAGATTCTCACAACAACACCCTAGGTAGACCGCTGCTACCCCCTTCTACAGATTAGGAGACAAGGAAAGGACAAAGCCTCAGAGCAGCTAGGCCACCGTAAGCAAGTCTTCGAACACTCCCGTTATTTAACAGCAGAACATTCAGCCAGAATTCTGAAAAATTCAGACGAGTTTTTCAAATAAATAAGAAGAGAAAGAGAGGGGGAAATGATGACAAGAGAGGGACAGAAAGAAAAAGAACTAGAAATTAGACTGATAGAAGGAAATGAGAAGCAAAATAGCAGAATTGGGAAGGAAGGGGGAAAGTTTAGCAGATGATCTCCATCTATTTCAAAAACACTTCTTGGTCACGCTGGGTCTGGAACTGTACAGATTCTGGGAATGTAATACAAGAAATGACCTCCCATGCCACGGAAGTTATATTTCTGTAAGTAAACCAAACATTAACCTGCAAATTCAACCATTGCTATATTGTCTGCAATTTACTTTAAATTACTTCACGATAATTTGTGATATATAGGTGGGTACTTTAATTTCTACATTAAGAGTGGTTAGTTCATACCTGAACTACTCTAACCAGAAATACATACTCCAGGAGGGTTAGTTACCATTTGAAAGACTATAATCAAAATCCACACTCCAGAGATAGCTACCATAGGCTTTATTTACCTTACTACCTGATTGATCAAAAGCAGATTTGTCACTTGGTATAATAAATGTTGAAAATTATGTTTATTTGAATAAATAAATGATCTTCCAGTTACATGGAATGACTAAAGATATTGTATAGACATGACCACACTTGCATAAACACATATAGAAATCTAGTAAAGCTAACAGCCTCGTATCTTATAAAATGATGCCCGAGGCCTTGGTATTTCTTCTGGTACCATATTCTGCTATTTAGAAGTATTTAATAGTGATTAAAAATTCAGCTGAATCTTGCTGCTAGAATATTTTCACATTTGCCTGAAATGAACCCTTTAATTAAAAGCTCATCTGGGTGCATAAAAGAGCCAGGATTTCACTGAGTTTCCAGAATAGGCTGTGTGACCGGCTTCATGTCTGCTTGATGATGCTTGCAATGCAGAATCCATTTTGAGACTTGCCTTCAGTGTAATATCCCTGCTGATGATGATGAGTTCTGGAGATATAATAATTATAAATTACCAAGTTAGCTTAGGTCACTTTACAACAGCAATTAATTTCAAATATTTTAAGTGCCTTAAGGGAGAAATATAGGGTAGCATGGAAGCATGTGACATCTCTTCCTGATCTAATTTAATATAAATCAGAATTAGGGTTACATGGGTGGGTTGTTAATTCATTGTAGGTAATAATAAAAGAACGTTTAACTATTTAAGGTTGAAAGGCCACTTATAATAAGCTGAGTCAGGAAGAGGTGAAATTGGTTAAATCAAAAAGGAGCCAAATCATGGAGGAACTTGTTGATAAAGATTTTAACTAGATGGAATTAAGACAGACTGAATGAATGAATGAGATGTTTCAAAGGAAAAACCACAGGAAAGAATACTAGGTCTGAACACACAAATCTTTTCCACTTGACACCAACTGAAGACCACACTTAAAGGAAAATGCTGCTGGGAGAAGCTGGATCTTGGACAACTCAGGCAAGCCTTCAACCTTAGCAAAGATTTGCTAGTCTGATCAAAGCCCTTTAGGTAAGTTCTTCTGGCATTTTATCTTTGTTCTTGGGCATAAAGTTTATCTTAGTTGGCAATGGTGTTTTCATACCAGTGCCCAATTAACCCACAACTCCTCAGCAAATAACAAACCTCATTCATTTGCATAATTGTTTCCTCTGCTGATTCCTTTATAAAAAATAATGAACCATTATGCACATAATTAAAGGAAGCTTAACAAATGAGGGCCAGGCTGACAAGAATCACATAAGAAGGTCAAGAGAAATTAGCATCAAGGCCTGTCTGCTAAGCATAAGGCCAATCTAATATGCACTGTCTCCCGGGGGCAGAGGGCTCCTTTGGGGCTTTGGCTTTGTCATGTGCACAGGGATCAGGCTCCCAGAAGAAGCCATGATTTGATTTCATCCAGCCCTTCTCCTTCTGTTTTTTTTTTTCCAATTGTCCTTCCCAATGAGAAGTATCTGGCACTCTGCAACAAATCTCTTTCCCTCGTCCCCTGACTCAGACATTTTCCCAATGAACCTTACTAAAAAGCTAATAGAAATAAGCAATTGTTCTTTAACCCTCAGAAGTGCAGTGATAAGATTTATGGAGACCAATATCTTCTTCTTCAAAATAGTAATATTCTTTGCTCAGAGAATGGCCAGAGCAAGGCAGAGACTGATAAGTACATTTTCTCTCTCTCTACAAGTGGGTCTCCTGGTCATGTGACTCCTAAGGGTTTTTTTTTTCTTCTTCTGATACCAGTGGATTGTTCTATCTTAGCATTTTGTATGGGTCCTGGTCAGTTTCCAATCCTGTAGATTAAATCTAGTAAATCTGGCTTCTGGAAGGAACTATCAGTCATTCTTGGATGTGCCAGATTTCTGGATGATTAGGTCATTTGTGAGTGATACAGGAAATATTCCAGGTCTCCCTGGCCTGGATTCTGTGTCCCTCAGGGCTTTGTTATTCCGTGTGTGGTCTGGGGAGCTGCTGCATCCCCTGAGAGGAGGATGTGATTGGCTTGTATGAATAATTCTGTGGGCTGACAGGGAATGGAAACCTGCCCCTGAGGAATAAGTGGGAACTGTACCCAGTCCGGGTTTTTGGCTTGGAGACTTTATCTGCAGAAGTAGAGTTAGAGAGAAACTGTGGTTAGGACATTAGAAACTTCCCCCACCCCCCTGATTTCACCAGATGTGGAGGCAGCATGTAATATTGAACCTTAATTTTAGACTTTATACCACATAGGAAAGTTCTTTTACAAAAATACTTACTAATTCCATAATATCAAGTTATATACCTGTAAACAACCAAGCACAGTGCCTGGACTGTGGAAAATGCTCCATAAATATCTACGTCACTCCCCATCTCCTTTCTGCCTTCAGACGTAGCCATGGAACAACCACAGCCCAAATGACTCGGACCCTACCAACCCGACTTGAGTGCCTGCCACACGTCAGACACTAGTGACTGCTCTCACACACACGGTCTTCTTATAACACTCACCCCAACACTTTAAATGAGTTGTTCTTATGCCTGTTTTATAAATGAGGAAATTAAAGAGAATTTTACTAGTCAAAATGGACTGTGTTTATGGTGTCTCACCGTGGCATTCATCAATACAATCTGTGATCCATTATAATAATACAGTGAGGATTTAGCAATGCAATAGAGCCTTTATAAATATACAGATGCCAGTCACAGTTTGTGAGAAACCAGCAATAGAAAAACATTGAATTTATTTGGATAGCTCAATCACACGAACAGCAGGGAAGACAGGCAGGTATAAAGTGTTCTGGACCTGACTCGCTAGTTTGATGCAGATAAAGTCTGACAGTAACTAGGGGTTACCTGACAAACAGATAATTGAGAGGGATAGTCCAGGAGATACAGTAACTACCAATTTTTCTAGGTTATCTAAGTTCTATCTGATTAATTTAGATCATCAGTGCACCTGGCCTATATCTTCTTATTCCCAAAATAGGTGTCTCTCACCATCTCAGGGTGAGAGGAAGTAGAGCACAGTAATTAGTAGTGCTGACTCTAAGTCTAGACTTCCAAGGTTCAAATCTCAGTCCTCTGCTTTCTGGCTGTGGGACTTGGTCCCAGTCACTTAACCTCTTTGTGCTTCATTGTCCATCAGCAAAACATACAGAATAACAGTTTCTGGTCATGGAGGCATTGTGAACATGCAATACGAAATGAGTTTATATGTATCACTAAGAACAATGTGAAATGAGTTTATATATATATATATATATATATATATATATATATATATATATATGAAGTGAGTGTATATATATGAAATTAGTAAATATATATGTGTATATACACACACAATTCCTGGTACAGAGTAAGCATTACTGAAGTGAGGCCTATCATTATTATGAATCAGTGTTATGTCTTTGACTCACGTAAATGGTCAATAAAGTTATCACGTGAGACTTATCCAAATAAATGGAACAAAATAGCCCAAGAACAGACCTCAGTATATACAAGAATTTATATAGTTTATAGTAAAGGAGACTATTTTAATCAGTAAAGAAAGATTAGGCTATTCAATAGACAGTGTTGCAAGAACTGGATGACTTGGTCTCCCATTACCTGCCCTCCATCTGTACTCTATCATATGCTACTACTAATGATACTTTGAGTAATCATGATGGCACCACAAACTATGGGTTACCAAAGTCTTATTTCCCACAGCAAAAAATAAATAAATAAATAGGTCATTCATATATTCATCATATAAGTCAGAAGCTCATTTTAAAGGTTTTTTTCTGCAGTCACTCTCCTGGTATCATTTAAGTAATCCATCTTGTGGTAGAAAACACCAAGAGTGGTGAAGAACCACAGGTCAGCAACAAGGCACTGAATATCATGTCTAGGTCTGAAGAGATGGAATGGTTATCAGAATGCAGTAAGACCTGTAGTTATTGGGCAGTCACCTGACAAGACCTATGGCCTTGGTGGAGAACTCTGCCACTATCAACCTGAAGCCTGACATGGACAAAGCCATGGAAATATATGCTTTGCCTGGATCTCCTCTGGCACCCTCTGGACTTCTGGAAGCAAGGGAGCCTGATTGACCCAGCAGATACATGTCAACCTCCTAGAGCAGAGAGAAAGATGGAGAGATTAGATGAGTAAACCTTAAGGAGTGAACAGAGAATAAAGAATATTCAGCTTACCCAGTAAGGAGGCAAAAGTTTTGTTAAAAAAAAAAAAAAGGTGGGGGAAAGAAGTATTGTCTTGTTAGTTTGCTAAAGTCTCCTAATGACCAGAGAACATCAGTCTTACATAAGATTAAGTCCTTATCTGTTACATTGATAAGTGTCCTACTTTTGTGACTGTATCAATGGCACCAAAATTATAAGAAGACAGCCACATAACCTACATCCCCTAGACTTGCCTATAATGTTATTAATCTCCAAATTATCTTAATGTTTATAACCCCCATCCAAACAACTTCAACCTATGATTGGATTTTGAGATATGTAAATAAAATAAACTATCAGAAATATACATTAAGAAAACAATCCGATTCATAACTGCATCAAAAAGAAAAAAGTAGGGGTGAAAAAGGTAAAGGGATTAAAAAAACACTCATAGACACCGATAACAGTAAGGTGATTACCAGAGGAAAAGGGGGGTGGGGGGAGAGTAGAAGAGCATATAAGGCGGGACAAATGGTGATCCCGAGACTTAAATGAGAGACTTAAATGGAGACTTAACTTGGGGTGGTGAACACATAATACAATATACAGATGATGTACTATAGAATTGTACAACTGAATCCTATGTAATTTTATTAACCAATGGCGCTTCAATAAATTCAAAAAAAGAAAAAAAATAATAAATGAAAATATAAAAAGCAAAACAAAGAATAAGATACTTAGGAATAAATTTAACCAAGGGCGTAAAGCACCTGTACATTGAAAACAATAAGACATTAATAAAAGAAACTGAAGAAGATGCAAATAAATAGAAGACTTAATAGTGTTAAAATGTTCATACTATCTACTGATTCAATGCAATTGCCCTTCCAAAATGCCAAGGGCATCTTTTACAGAGATGAAATAAACAGCCCTTAAATTTGTGTGGAACCACAGAAGACCCTGAATAGTCAAAGCAATCTTGAGAAAGAAGAGTAATCCTGGAGGTATCACACTTCCTGGTTTCAAACTATATCACAAAGCTATAGTAATCAAATAGTGTGGTGTTGAAATAAAAACAGGCATATAGATCAATCACACAGGATAGAGAGCCCAGAAACCAATCCATGCATACATGGCCAATTAATTTACAACAAAGGAGCCTAGAATAATCAATAAAGAGAGGGTGATCCCTTCAACAGTCATGTTGGGAAAACTGGATATTCATATGCAAAGGAATGAAACTGGACCAGTATCTTACACCATACACAAAAATCAACTCGAAATGAATTAAAGACTTTAACATAAGACCTGAAACTATCAGACTCCTAGAAGAAGACACAGAGAATCAGCTTCTTAACAGTGACCTCTTCAATGTTTTAGCAAAGAAAACAAAAGCAAAAACGAACAAGTGGAACTACATCAAACTAAAAGTTTCTGCACAGCATAGGCAATCTTCAATGAAATAAAAAGGCAACCTATTAAATGGGAGAAAAATATTTATAAATCATATATTTGATATGGGGTTAAAATCCAAAATATATAAAGAACTCATACAACTCAATAGCAAAAAACAAGCAATCAATTAAAAAATGATCAGAGGAATTGAACAGAAATTTTCCCAAAGAAAACATAAAAATAGTCAACAGATACATGGAAAAGTGCTCAAGATCACTAGCCATCAGGGAAATGCAAATCAAAACCACAGTGAGAAAGCACCTCACACTTATTAGAATGACTATCACCAAAATACAAGAGATAACAAGTGTTGGTGAGGATGAGGACAAAAAGGAATCCTTTTGCACTGTTGGTGCAAATGTAAATTGATGTGGCCACTGTAGAAAACAGTATGGAGTTTTCTCAAAAAATTAAAAGTAAGTCCATCACATGATCTGTCAATCCCACGTCTAAGTATTTGTCCAAAGAAAACAACGACAGAGTAGTAAAGACACGTCTGGACTCCCGTATTCATTGCAGCATCATTCACAGTAGCCAAGATATAGAAACAACTGAAGTGTCCATCAATAGATCCATAAATTAAGATGAGACATATGTGTGTGATACAATGGAATAGTAATCATTGTGTGTGTACATATATAAATATAGCATACATATATATAACAATATTATTCAGCTTTTAGAAAGAAAGAAATCCTACCACTGGCAATAACATGGAAGGATCTTGAGGACATTATGCTAAGTGAAATAAGTCAGACAAAGCCAAATACTGAACGCTATCAATTATATGAGGAATCTTAAGAAAAAAAGTCAAGCTCATTAGAACAGAGTAGAAAAGTGGTTGCTATAGGCTGAGGGGTGAGAGAAATAGGAAGAGATTTATAAAAGGGTGTAAACTTTCAGCTGTAAGATGGATTAGATCTGAGGTTAATGGTAACTATAGTTGATAGCACTGCATTTTACATAATTGAGGTTTGCTGGGGAGTGGAGCTTAAGTGTTCTGAGAGAGAGACAGAGAGAGAGGAAGGGAGAGAGAGAAATAATGGATGTGTTAATTAACTTAATTAGATGTGGGAATCTTTTCACAAAGTATGTGGATATCAAATCATCAAGATATACACTTAAATATCTACAATTTTATTTGTCAATTATACCTCGATAAAGGTGGAGGAAAAGAAAGCAAATTTAAAAAAAGCAAAAATTATTGTTGGGAAAAGGATGTATGATTGTTTCTTTTAAATTTAATGTGGCATTTGAGAGAAAGCCATGCTGAGAGAAAGCCATGTTTTTAAACCTTGCCCAAGACAGTATCCTGTAGGTGATACAGGACTTACCAGAAACAGTCTGTGTTACAGTTAATTTTATGTGTCAAGTGGGCTAGGGTGCAAGGCCGTTATTTTGTCAAGCACTAGTCTAAATGTTGCTGTGGAAGTATTTTTTAGAAGTGATTAACATTAAGTCAGTAGAAGCAGATTAGTTTCCATAAAGTAATGCACCTCCTCCAATCAGTTGAAGGCCTTAAGACCAAAGACTGAGGTTTCCCATAGAAGAAGGAATTCTCCTCAAGACTGCAACATAGAAACCCAGCCCGCCTGAGTTTCAGACTCAAGACTAACATCAGCTCTTCTTCAAATACCCACCCTACCAGCTTGCTCTCTCTTTCCCTTCCTTTCCCATCCTCCCTCTCTCTTCTCTCCCTACTCGCCCAACCCCCGCACATGTATAGACATTGCCCACCTCACAGAACATGCATTCAAGAACTGGAAGAAGGGGCCCAAAGAGGAAGAGAGAATATTAAACACCTACCAAGCACAAAGAATGTACAGCCATTTAATGACAGTGTCCATCCAGGAGGAAGTTTTCTATCCCTCTACCTTCTCTCCCTCTATCTTGCCTCCACCCGCCAGGTAAAGACAAGAAGCCACAATTAGCAAGATAAAAGAGGAGGGCTGGAAGCCCATCTTGGGAAAGGAGAGAAAAAGGGGACTCCTCTTCCCTCAAACTTTCTGCCCGAAGGAAACTGCCAGCCAGGGAAGTGGAAACACTTTAAATCAAGTTCAGAGTTTGGATCATGACTTGGGACTGGGTATCTTAATTTCTGAATTAAAACTGGGACTTTGATTGCACAATCACTTTTTACTGTTATTACATAAAACTAAACCATGACAGGGAAACACTTCCTCCACTGACTGGATTATAGACAGTGAGAAATAAAAAATAAATAAGTTTTTAAATATATCCCAAGAGTCCTGCCTGTTCAAGCTACCAGTTACATAAGTATTTCTTTTTATGATTAAAAAATCCAATATTAAATTTTTATATCAATGTAATGAGTATTTTTATATCTCTTATAAATCCTAATTGAATACATTGCTGCACCACCTAATAATCTCTTTCATATGAGGACTTTTGTAATAAAATCTTCAAAGAATAATTTGGTTGCCCTAAAAGTTAGATATTTCCAGAAAAATGTTTTTTTAATTTATAATAAAAGTTATATTACCTCTATTGAGGCAGGAGACAGTCAGGAAGGGAACTCCAGGAGCCCCGCAGGGCTTGGATAAAGAAAACATCCATACATGACAAAGACCCCCTAAGACTGGTTGTTTCTGTTTTCTGGGATAACTTTGAATCATGGAATGCGCCTGCGCACTACCCCTGATTCATTATAATAGCATTATAATAAAATAACATTGTAGGACTCCCTTCTCCAATAGCCAATCAAGAAAATCTTGGGAAACCACACATGCGCAGTAGCTTTAAAATGTAACTCTTTGTACCTGCGCAATAGAAGCCCGCCAAAGACTAGCCAGAAAGCTTCCGCCCTATAAAAAGAAAATCCGCCCAGCCCACGTGGTCAATCTCTGCACAGAGTTGACCCGCTCCCAAGTTCTGTAGAGTGTACTATCGCTTAATACATCTTCCCTCTTTCTTTATACTAAAAACTCCATGTGTTCGGCTCAATTCTTTGTCCCGATCACTAAGAACCTGGTTACCTGCGCCACCTGTGACACTATTACAAAAACTACTTTTGCCAACCTACTACATGCTAGATGTATGCTAATGATGACAAAGTGGATACTGCTCCTGCTGCCTGGGGCCACTGGCTGCTAGGGGAGAGTTAATCCACAAATAAATATAAAATTTCAAATGTTGATAAGCATTATAAGGAAAAGAATTCTTGACAATAGAGCAGAGAATGGCAATGAAGATCAAGAAGTTTAGGAACCGTTCCTCTGAGGAAGTAACGTGTGAGCTTAACCCGCTACCCTACTCCCCTCACCCTCATCCCCGCAAGAAATGAGCAGGCCCCAGAGGTGCTGGGGAAAGTGTGGCTGGAGTGCAGAGAATGAAAGGGAGGGGGCTGGAGAAGCAGTGTACATATGCAAGGTTCAGCCCATTTATGTACAATGTGTGTATGTGTGCAACACATTAAGAATTTTGGATTTTGTCAGAAATTCAGTGGGAACCCATTAAAGGGTTTTAAGAAGAAGAAAGGCATAATTTGATTTATCTTTATAAAATGATCACTTTGGCTGCAGGGTAAGGAACAACCAAATATGAATGATGAGAGTACAAACCCAAAGAAAACAGCACAGATCACAGCATTAAAACGACACGTAAGGAACTGTGCCATTTGGCCTGTGACAAAATGGTAAGCTACAGTTACAGGTCCTTATCAATGTCACAATTCCAGCTTTTATCAATGTATTTGCTTTTTGACAATTGCATTTTTAATAAGAATTCATCATCCAAATATTAACAAAATACTACATTGTCATGGGGGTGGAACAGGGAGAGCAATGGGGAAAAAGGCAGGACAACTGTAACTAAGCAACAACAAAAAACATTAAATTTTAAATAATATTTAAAACCAAATGCTAATGATTCTAACTTACCACCCAAATGTTAAATAATAGTGAGAGCATTTGTGTTGGAATCACATGGTCCCTTGCTTTAACCATTTCTAAAGTTATTCCACCCATTTTATCACTGTTGTCTGGTCCACACTCAGATGATGCCCTAGTGCCAGAAGCTGCACAGATCTATAAATCAAACAGACAGGCAGGACAGAATGTCTTGGTAATAGGCTCTGAAGCATGCCAGAGAAACCATGTTATAGTTGGAATAAATTTTACTGCTTTCAAAGAGAAAGTTACAAATAAAATAATGACTCCCGGGTTTCTGGCAAGAGCAACCAGGTGGATGGAGTTGGCACTTATTCAGACAACACGGACCAAAAGGGGCTGACGAAAGGGGGTCAGCAACTTCCAAACACGTTGAGTTCCAGATGCCTGAGATGCCGAGGTCAGGTGACCAGGCTTACAGTTGTATGCATGGATCTGAATTCAGAAAGATCCAGGCTAAAGATAGAAAACAAGTGGAAATTGCTGGAATATAAATTATATGTAAAATCTTGTTGGAGGATAAGATTTCATTTTAAAAAAAAATAAGTGTAAAGTGAACTGAAAAGAAGGCCCAGGACTGAATCCTAAGCACTCCTATATTTAGAAGCAGAATCAAAAGAGAGGATGCAAAAGACACTGAGCAATGATGGTCAAAGGGAGATCAAAAACACGACCAGGGTGTCATGAAGTCAAAAAAAGAAAAAATTTCTCCCTATTTGCATTTAGGAAAGTGATCTGGTTCTCATTTGTGGCAGTGAACTCACCCCACATTTGGCATATTTTGGATACTCATATTTCTCCACTCTCTGCTAGACTATAAATCGACACATTTCACTGGCTTTGCCTGTTCGTTCCAGGCTGTGTTGCAGGCAACAAGAGTCATGCTGGGCATTTACGCAGGAAAGCAAAGGAAGATAAGACACAAGGGGCTGCCCACTGGTCTAAGAGAAAGCTCAGAGCCATAAGATCACCTTCAAATGCCTCTCTCACTTAGAGCCCAGGATCTGACTTTGTAGACTTCGTTAACCGAGGAGTTGGTATGGGAGAGGGATTGAATGAGAGATGCTGGAAAGCAAAGAATAAAAGACAGACAGACGGGGGGGAAGGGGGGAGGGAGAGAATTAAAGGGGTGTTTCTTCTACTAGACCTTCATCATTAAAACCTTTAGCTAGGCTTTCAAATCTCTAAATGCAGCAAGGGCTATTTTTAAAAAGAATGACCTCAATTTGGCATACAAACTAAGGTCAACCAAATAATTCAGGCCTCCACTTGCTATCATAAATGTACAAAGAAAAAGGAAAAGTATCAGTTCAGCATTCCCCCTGCTTTAAAAAGAGAACAGGACCGTTCAAAGCATTTCCAAAAAGGCCTTGCAGTTTTGTCAAAGGCAAGCAAAATCACTGTGACTTGAATGTTTGGGTGACATGCATTGCAATTAGCGTGTTGGTGATAATGTAGGACTAAATAATTATGTAAAATATGTGTCATTAATAATATGTTGGAGACTTAGATGTATAATATTTACCGACATTTCATAAAACTCAAAATAATGCCTTCAATTATTTTAGATGTCTTTATTGTTGTATTTTATCTTTTGGACATCAAAAATTATATATATCTGTGATTTATTTAATTCTAAATCTTAAATGGGGAATGCAATTCTAAAGCATAATACTGTTGCCCTTTTTAAAAAGTGGGTAATAATATATACTTTCAAATTACATCTGTCCCTCAGATTGGCTTCTACAATTGCTAATTATATCACCTTGACCTAGTTACCCTGTCCCACTAAGCCTTAAAGTCTGCATCTGTAAAATGGGTATGTACCTCACAGACATTATTCTGAGGATTAAATGAGATAAAGGGTATGACATACCCAGCTACTTAATTTATATTCCTAATCACTGCACTTTACTGCCTTCCGAGGTTGTCCTCATAAAATGATCCTCCATGCAGGAGTCACATATTTCCTTGGAAGACCACACTGGATTGGGCAAGAAAGTAGGGCTTACATTATCACTGCTGCTATCAAATAGTGTCCTGATATTAATAATTGGAGGACATATTGGAAAAGCACTAGCTATTCAGGTAAAATAAATCTTTCAGATTTCTGGGAAGGAGCATGAGCCAGAAAGGAAATTAATATGGTGTTGATAGTCACACTGAGGGCCAAGAGAGAATGCCCCCACCTACCCAGGTCTGATTTTTAGACATTACATTATTGGAGAAAAATTCCACCTTCTTGTTTTTTTTCTTTTCTTTTTGTCAGTAACATGTCTCTCTGAAAGGTGATAGAGGCAGCCCTGAGCAGCATAAAAGAGTGTATATGGATATCGTTACAAGGATTGGATGGTAGCAAGCATATGACCATCTACACAGAATAGGGAATAGAAAAAAAAAAGATAATTTAAGTCCCAGAAATTTCACAAACAAAATCTAAACATTTTATTATTTTAGTTTTAGAGATGAGTAAATAAAAACTCAGAAAGATCAACCAACCTCTCTAAAACATGTAATTCGTCAACAACAGAGCTAAAATTTGTACCTAAATCTTTCTCATATTGGCACAACAAAGGAAACAATTAATAGCCCCTATTCTTCACCATCCCAGGCTCCACACTCTTTGCATGTAATGTTGTAGTTCTTTTCAGTATGTAGAAGAAGTATATTTTCAATGCCTTCTCTTTTTAACCATATGACTTCTTGAAGCCAATAGAATGAGGGCCAAGTAATGTTGTTCCAAGGTCATCAGGGACCTTGCATTTTTCCACTGGCCTTGTTGGACCTCTGCTGTCACCATAAGAAGCCCATGTCCAGGCTGGCTCACTGGCCCCTGGAGGAGGAGGAGAGACACGGGAGCAGAGCCGCCCCAGCCAAGCCCTCCTCCCACCCAACCCAGATCAAATGTGTGGAGATAAGAACTATAGTATTAAATGACTGTCATTGTTAGCCACTGAGTTTGGGGGTCGTTTGTTTTGCAGAAATAGCTAACTGAAGCACATGCTATCAGCAGACTGAGTTTGACATTATTCACGTTCCCCTCGTTAACAAGTCTTGCTTTCTGCAGCCGTGAAGGTGGTGACAAAGATCGGCTGCACGTGCCATCTTTGAGGTACTAAAGGTGTTGCTGAGAAGTTAGTAAGGCTCATTGGGATATTTGACTTTGTGTATAAGGAAGAGAAAATCTATTCTTGATTTTTCCAGCCTGAGTTTTTGCCTTGGTTTCACCAATCTCAGTCTTGGCCTTCTGTGCCCTCTGTGGCCCACTCTCTGCTCCATCAGCTCTTCCCCAGGCCAGACAGCCTGCCCACGAGCAGCTTTCCTCGGTGTTCCGTCTTTGTTTTCTCTTCCTGAGCCACTTAATACGTCCAATTGCGATTTTCTGAAGCAGACCAGGTCTTCACTGTTTATGGAAGCAGTCTCTGGAACACAGATGTCACCTGCAAAGTATTAAATGATGATTGTCATGCCTTTCCATCGGTAGCAACCTGAACTAGATGTAAAGCTATTTATTCAAAGTGACAGCTATGCATTAATCAATAAATCCCTAAGTGATGGTTTTCTTCTATATTCACCCTTCTCTATCATCCCCATTTTTCAGATTTTCAGTAAAACTGTAAGACCTTATTATATGAAATGTTAAAGGGATTTATTTAAGAAAATGAAGAAGATCAAAACTATGAATAGTGAAATAAAAACAAACTCATAACTATCAACCACTGAACCTAAAAAAAAACAAAAACAAAAACAAACTAAGCAAACAACTAGAACAGGAACAGAATCATAGAAACGGAAATCACATGGAGGGTCATCAGTGGGGAGGGGGAAAAGGGAGGATAGGGAAAAAGATACAGAGATTAAGAAGCATAATTTGTAGGTATGAAATAGACAGGGGGGGTGGGATTAAGAACAGTATAGGAATGGGGAAGCCGAAGAATTTACACACACAACCCGTGGACATGAACTAAGGAGGGGGATTGCTGGAGGGAAGAGTGGGTACTGGGCAGAAGGGGGCAAAGGGGAAAAAATTGGGACAACTATAATCACATAATCAACAAAATATACTTAGAAAACTGCAGTGAAAAAAATTGAGAATGATTTCTGCAGGGGAGAAAATCACCAGCACTCCACCTTAGAAAAGCTATCAAAAGATGGTATATAGTTAATCATCAGGTATATGATTAATTTTATTTCTTAATTTAAATAGCTATGCAATGTTTCCATGTGTGCATGGAACAGATAAATGCATTAGTTTTGCTATTCCAAATAGATTGTGAACTTCTGAAAGATAACAACTATGACTTCTTTTCCTGTGGCCCTAGTGTCCATCAGTGCCACAGACATAATAGACGCTCAGTAAACATTTGCTAAGTAAGTGAATAAACCCTCATCTTGCATTGCTCAGTGTTCAATAGGAGAAATTCTCTCCAGCTGTGTTTACCAAGTCAAATAACCTGCAAAAGCCGCTAGCACAGTGCCTGACTCATGGGCCTGCCTTGTTTGTTAAATAAGTTTCTTACCCTTGGAACACTGTACACTTCCAGAGAAGTAAGTGCCAACAGTTGCTTTAAAATTATTAGCAATGAGCAAAAGTAACAGAAATCATCCTTTCCCATGTGCCCCTATTAGTTTCAAAATACAATGGGGGCCCCCCAAAATGGAATTATGTTCTGGAGGGTGGGCCCTTTGTAGTCCAGGTTTCCCCCACTGGGTGAGTGTTCTAGGAACCCATCTGTATCAGTGCACCAGCTGGCGTTGTTGTAAGAGGCTGCCTTTGGCTTCAGTGAATTTTTTTTGAAGACTCTTTCAATGCCTTTTGCTCTTTTCATGCTGGGTGATTTACTGTGCACCTGCCCACACCTTGCTGAGTGTTCAGCAGTTTTTGACCAAAACAGTGTGATGCCCATGCCCCACCCTCCCTGTTCCCCTGGTCTCACCCAGAGCAACAATTTTTTGTGTTTGTTTCCCTGGATTTAAAAAAAAAAGTCCTCAGAGGGAAACATTTTGCTGATGTGGAAGAAGTGAAACAAAAAATGGCAGAAACACTAAAAGGCATCCAAATCAATGAGTTCAAAATCTGTTTTGAACAGTGGAAAAAAGTCTCAATAGGTGTATTGAATCAAATGGGGAGTATTTTGAAGGTGACTGAATTTGAAACCTGTAAGAATACACAATTTTTTATAAATAAATTTCAGGTTTTGGGGGTGCCCCCCCAAAACTGCTCCTCAATGGTGCAGAAGACCCTCCTTTTACCTCCCTTTTTCTCTCTCTCCTTTGCCCTACTTCCTCTCCCTATCGCACAAAAATGAGGCACTGTTTGGACAATATTTACATATATAACTTTTTCACTGAACAATTTGGTTCCACAAGTGACCCTCAGAAAATAAGTGAAGAAAACCAATGTGATTTCTCTCTAGTTCACTGTTACCTATGGCAGTCTTCCTAAGGCCAGCCTAGACGACTCCCAGGCCCTCTGCAGGCATGCTTTGCTGGGGCAGCTCCAGGCACCTCCTGTTCTCTCTCTTTCAGGCTATCCTCATTCTGTTGTTTCCCATGTTGCACCAAAGGGATCTTTCTAAAACATACTCATTCCCTTATTTGAGAACCAAAATAGCTCTTATCGCCAAGAGCAATGGCTGCTAATCTCTATGGAGGACTCTTCTCACCCCACCCAAATACCTATGGGCATATACCCAATAAGCATCACATAACAGTTTTTTAGATTTTCCTTGGATACCAGGGTTGAAACCTTGAAACCCAGGGAGAGGTTTTTACTGTCATGCCCAACATCCAAGTTCCTCCAGAATGTTGCCAAGTTATCTCATCTCCCCGAATTCTCCTAACTAAATCCCAGATAAATTTATCACCCAGAATGCTTTTCCCATTTACATTCCGATGCCTTAGAAAACTGAACTAGAAGTTAGAAGCTTTGGATTCTAATTAGCTAAGGGCCTTTGTGAAATCACATTCTTTCTGAAGCTCAGTTGCCACATGTACTAATTGATGGAAGTGGTTTAGATCAGTGTATCCCAAAATATAATATGTGAACCACTAATTTTAGGTCGCACACACTCTATTATTTTTTTTATTTTAAGAGTTGTGTGTTTATTTAAATGTGATATGGGGAAAGCATATTAATGAATTCTATATTTTTACATTCCTAACATAAGTTTATTATATGAGGCATATCTATAACTTAGTTTTATGTAGCACAAAGATAAGTGTTAAAAATGAGTCAGTCTGACCTCTAAGTATATATGAACTAAATAATAGATGATATAAAGATACTGCAAAAGTTAACAAACATGAAGATTAAGGAGCATATGACCAATAGATTTCCAAGACCTTTCCCTGGCTTCAGCCATGATAGGCCCCTGGGCTCTCTCCACGGACTTTGCTCCCAGAGCTGAGCATAAACTGCTCTCTCAGAAACAACAAGGTAGGAGATAAAACAATTGTCTTTTAATTCTCAAGCAGAAAGTAATTTTAAATTTTTTTTTATTTTTGATGAAGACAAAAAGGATTTTATATGAGTTGACCAAAATACACCAGGAGAGTATTTCTAGGAACAGAATTCAGACCTTGCTTGCATGGGACTGGCATTGACAAGTTTGTTGGGACCAACTGATGGTATAGTTATGACTCTAAACATAAATGAGCACAAATTTTTTTCTTAATGGCTAAAACATATACATTCAGACTCAGTTGGAAACTTTAGCTGCTCCCTGCAACTACTCCAGGTTTCAAGAACAGAAGGCAGACTTCCTCAGGGAGTGAAAAGATTTAGGGCTGCCTCATAGAAATTGCATCCAGTTAGGACACAGAGAGAGCGGGTGTCATAGCTACAAATGCATTTAAGAATTGCCGCAAAAAAGGGGGCCTGGCCTCTGTGCTATACAACACTCACGGCTGTGGTCATTTCTATATAAACATTGGTGTTTCAGAAGCCAAGTATCATTCAATAGATGGATAGATGGACAGATAGATAAAAAAGTCCTTCTGGATGAATGTTTCCCTTGCCTAATTTTAAGGGGAAAAATTTTTTCCCCATTCTAACATCCTTCTCTTTACATAATACTGTCTTAGGAATGGGCAGCTCTTTCCTTCTTTGATAGCAAGCAGTCAAGAGAATTGCCTTGTTATGTGTTGTTATCCTGTAAGGCAAAATCAAATCTAAGGGAGAAAGAAGGAGTTGTTTAATGGGTAGAGAGTTTCAGTTCTGCAAAATGAAAAAGTTCTGGAGATTTGTTGCACAACAACGTGAATATATGTAACATGACTGAACTATATACATTTACAAAAAAAAACAAACCTACACTAGGAAGCATTGGATATTAAATCTAAAGAGGCTCCAATAATCTTGGATTGAAATAAACCCTGAAAAAGCAAAATAAGAAAGGGACATAAAAAGCATGTGGCATACATATAAAGATGAGTCTAGCTAATACCCTCTGGAGATAAACCCATTAAGAGGAACAGAAGGCAGCTCTGACTGAGCAGTGGGTGACAGAAATTCCCAGGAGAAACAAAGAGATCTCTTACAAAGCATGTAAAAACATCACATACCAAGAAAGTCACTTATATGTAAGGATAGCTCTGACAGTAAAACACAGACCAGACCATGGTAGGCTTAATGAAGGGATAATGAACCAGGTGGAGAGGCACTCATGAGATAATTTAACTACTCATTAAATCAGGGTACACAGAGACCTCATCTTCTCCCTCTTCTCCACCCAATGCTTTATCATTTATAGTTCTTACTTATAAGAAAAAAACTAGAGCACAATTTGTGACCAGTAAACTGAGGGCTCAGAGCTTTAGATTCTTTGAATTGTAATTAAACAACAGCTCCCCTTGAAACTCTTTCTCTCCATCTCCTCATCTCTAAACCAAGAGCTGGACAACCTGGGGTCTAGGCTCTCTCCCTGCATCAATAGTCACTGATTGGCAGAATGAGGGATATTAGCAAAGTTAGTTGTGATATTTGGCTCTTGGCCTCATCTCTTCAATCTGAATAACATGCTGCCTGACACTTCATAGAAAAGAGATCTTAAAATTACACTTGGAAGAAGGTGAGCTCATTAGGTGTTGCCAGGGTTTTAGGCATTGAGAAAAAAATGAAATTTGGGAAATAATAATCTTATATGTTACAGATGACATAATGAATGGGGGAGGGGGGAAAACAGACATAGCTATACAAAGAACTTAAAACCCAACAATAAGAAATAAACCCAATTTTAAAAATGTGCTAAAGGCTTTAACAGACACCTCACCAGAGATGTACAGATGGCAAATAAGCATATGAAAAGATGTTCTATATCACATGTCATCAGGGAAATGCAAATTAAAATAACAATGAGATATCACTACTCTACACCTGTTATAATGGCCAAAATCTGGAACACTGATGATAACAAATGTTGGTGGGAATGCAAAATGATACAGCCACTTTGGAAGACAGTTTGGCAGTTTCTTACAAAAATTAGCATACTTTTACCACGCAGTCCAGCAATAGTACTCCTTGCTATTTACCCAAAGGACTTCAAAACTTCTGTCCACACAAAAACTTACAAATGTATGTTTTTAGTTCATAGTAGCTTTATTCATAATTGTCAAAACTTGGAGCAACCAAGATTTTCTTCTGTAGATGAATGTGTAACTAAATTCTGCTATAGTCAGGCTGGAATATTATTCAGTGCTAAAAGGAAATAAGCTATTAAGCCATGAAAAGACATGGAGGAATCTTATATTCATATTAGTAAGTGAAAGAAGCCAATCTGAAAAGACTACATACTGTGTGACTCCAACTATATGACATTCCAGAAAAGCAAAACTATGAGGACAGTAAAAAGATCAGTGGTTGCCAGGGGTTTATGGGTGGAAACAAAAAATAAGCAGAACTCAGAGGATGTTTAGGGCAATGAAACCACTCTGGCTGATACCACAATGATGGGTACATGTCATTATACATCTGTTCGAACCCACAGAACGTACAACACCCAGGGAGAAATGCAATGTAAACTATGGACTTTGGGTGTCAATGTAGGTTCATCAACTGTCATAAATTTGCCCACCTGGTGGGGGATGTGGATACTGGGGGAGGCTGTGCATGTGTGGGAGCAGGAGGTGATGGGAGATCTCTGTACCTTATGCCCAATGTTGCTGTGAACCTAAAACTACTCTAAAAAATAGTCTTAATAGAAATTCTTAAAAGAACAACTGTACAAGATTATTAAAAACTAATAAACATGACCTACAAAATAAATATATTTGGAAATGGAAGAGGGTAGGAGCACAACATGGTGCTAAATTGAAGAGAATGGCATCATTTAACAGAAGTGCCATAGAAGGTAGAAATACTATCTTAGTTGACAAACAATGCAAGACAGAAAAATATGGCAGGCAGAACAAGATAAATAAATGCTACTTCTCAGTAAACTAATGAAATAGAGCAAATTCTTTTTTAAAACATTCAAGAAATAACATTACAGAGTTTAGAAAGAGTCTGGCTCTCTCTATGTCTTAAACATCTTAAGTCAGTATAACCACTAACAAATTATGATCATTATTCCATTCCTTTCTCTTTAATGGTTATTGAGTTACTTTATTGTATACTCTAGTTCAATAATTTTTCAAATATTTTTAATGCATTTGGTTTGTAGCCAAATTTACAGCAATTACTTATTCTTCTGTAGTTATCTGGTTTTGGTGATGCTTCTTTAACATTTTTTTCATTCTTAACCTAACTGATTTCTTTATTGGTAAGACAGTATGTAGTTCAGTAAGTTGTTCAAAAAGAAGATGCTGGACATCATAGAATGTCATTCTGTGTCCTCACATGCAAAAGGCTCCCTAACAATGTTTCTTCTTGGAACATAATATTTTTCTCAAAACTCTGTAGCTGCCTTTATTGTCTCTTAAATTTGGGGGTCTCCAAAGAAAATCATCTGAAAAAAAGCATCATTTTTTATTTCCTTTATTAGTATTGTTTTGCATTTTTTTTTTGCTTGAGGATTTTTTTCCTTGTCCACGTAATCCATGAAAATTGAGAGAATGTGGCAGTTATATACTGGTTCAAAAACAAGCTTTCCAAAAAAGGACTGTGTCTCTACATGTATATGTCTGTTGTGAATTTTACTGATAAGGAATATGCAGCACACAAACAATAAATATAAAAATATATATAATTTTCTTTATTCTAAATCCCATGTAGTAGCTCATTAATCTTCACTGACTGGTTTTCTTGATTTTCACTGAACTTGTTTCGTGTAGATGTCCTATGGTGACAATCAAGGAATGAGTGTGGTTCCGACATGAATGTCAGTTGATCATTTCTTTTCTATTTACAAGAAGAAAGCAAAATCACAAAGACTTGTGTCAGAACTTCACTCATCTGTCAATGAACTGACTAAATTCTTCTCTCAGTATGTATTTTTGAATACTAAAAGATTATTTCTCAAATTTTGGTGCTATCATAATATAATGACTAAAGATAGCATAGTGCTTTTGCCCACCCTTGTATTTATAAAACTGGGACTATTTAAATTTCAGACTGATAAGCTCAAGCTTTCTAACAGAATAATTTGACAAGAGCACCCACTTTTCTTTATTTTGGATGAAAGGAAAACATGATAGAGGACTTTGTCACTTATGATAATAAAAGAGAGAGGAAAACCAAATTGAGTCTTAGTAGAGAACACTACCTCTAGCTAACTAGTTAGCTAACAAAGTCTTCTTTACAGTTTGCTAATTCATAAACTCAGTGTCTGTATAAAACAGGGCAAGAAATTTACAGCACAGCTTCTAAATAAACTTGGAGTTTTTAGATTCAAAAGATTTTCCTGTTAGTTTTTTAAAAATCAACTCTTAGGAAAAGAAGACACATATTTCTTCATGGAATGCTGACAACCAAGGAGTTAAAGAAACATTCACCCAGACCAGTGTGCCAAGAGAAAGAAATATGGCCCAAATGAAAGAACAGATCAAAACTCCAGGAAAAAAGCTAAGCGATGAGGAGATGCACAACCTATCTGATGCAGAGTTCAAAACACTGTAATCAGGACGTGCACAGAACTGACCGAGCTCAGTCACAAAGTGAAGGCTACCCAAAGTGAAGTAAAGCAAAATACAAAGGGAACAAACAGTGAAGGGAAGGAAACTGGGATTCAAATCAATGATTTGGAACAAAAGGAGGATATAAACATCCAACCAGAACAGAATGAAGAAAAAGGAATTAAAAAAAAAATAGTGAGGAGAGGCTTAGAAACCTCCATGACAACTTTTAACACTCCAACATCCAAATCATAAGGGTGACAGAAGGAGAAGAGGAAAAGCAAAAAATAGAAAACTTATTTGAACAAATAATGGAGGAAAACTTCCCTGGGTGAAGGAAATAGACTTCCAGGAAGTACAGAAAGCCCAGAGAGTCCCAAAGAATTTGGACTCAAGGAGGAACAGACCAAGGCATGTCATAATTAAGTTATCCAAGATTAAAGATGAGGAGAGAATCTTAAAAGCAGCAAGAGGAAAGGAGAGAGTTATCTACAAGAGAGTTCCCATAAGGCTATCAGTTGATTCTCAAATGAAATCTTACAGGCAAGATGGGACTGGAAAGAAGTATTTGAAGTCATGAAAGGCAAGGATCTACATCCAAGATTACTCTATCCAGCAAAGCTCTCATTTAGAATAGAAGGGCAGATAAAGTGCTTCTCAGATAAGTTAAAGAAGTTCATCATTACCAAGCCCTTATGATATGAAATGTTAAAAGAACTTATCTAAGAAATAAAAGATCAAAAACTATGAACAGTAAAATGACAACAAACTCACAACTATCAACAACTGAACCTAAAAAACAAAAATAGAAACTAAGCAAACAACTAGAACAGGAGCAGAATCACAGAAACAGAGATCACATGGAGGGTTATCAGTGGGGAGGAGAGAGGGAAAATGGGGAGGAAAGGTTCAGGGAATAAGCAGCATAACTGGTAGGTGTAAAATAGACAGGGGGAGGTTAAGAATAATATAGGAAATAGAGAAGCCAAAGAACTTATATGTATAACCCATGAACATGAACTACAGGGTAGGGGGAATGCTGGAGAGCAGGGGGATGAGGGTGGATGGGGGAAAATGGGAGAGAAAAATGGGACAACTGTAATACATAATCAATAAAATATACTTTAAAAAGAGAGGAGCTTAAATTATCTTTTCCATACATGCATTTTCTTTCTATCTCAGTCTGATCTGTCCTTATGGGTTTCTATTTCTATTTCATAGTGTTTGAGTTTTCAGGAGTGATATTGAGAATTCCCATTATTGTTTTAAAACTTCTGGTTTATAGGATTAAAGTTAAAGGACACATGGATAAAAGATAGGGGGAGGGTGGTAATGGGAGGGAGGTGGGGGGG